>JAJIBD010007689.1:0-35949 GCA_021461705.1 Cryptotis parvus | reverse complement strand
GATGATAGATGATAGATAGATAAATAGATAGATAGACAGACAGACAGACAGACAGACAGACTGACAGACAGACAGACAGACAGACAGACAGACAGATAGATAGATAGACAGATAGACAGACAGACAGATAGATAGATAGATAGATAGATAGATAGATAGATAGATAGATAGATAGATAGATAGGTAGATAGATAGATAGATAGATAGATAGATAGATAGATAGATAGATAGATAGATAGATAGATAGATAGATAGATAGATAGATAGATAGATAGACAGACAGACAAGTAAATAAACTGCGCCCAATCCACATTGCATAACTTTGCTGCTGTTTCACTTCTATCTTCACTTTTGTCTTGGGTATCAGTGCCCTATTTATTGTCTGCCTTGATAATAAATATCAAGGCAGACAATAAATAGGTGATGATGGGGCAGCCTCATCGCCTTCTTCCAGACATTTCACTTACAAAAGTGCTTCTCCCCTTCTGAATAACATCCACCTTGACCCCTGCCCAGTTAGGGGATGGTTGTTTAACACTCTGATCAGTTTAGTTCTCTGTTCAGGCTCTCTGTGCCCAAATCATGAAGGCCTGGCGGGCTGTAAAGGTTCAATCTTAAGAGAATGCATTGTGCTCTCAGTAGTCATATTTCTTTCTCCTTCCTTCCTTCCTTCCTTCCTTCCTTCCTTCCTTCCTTCCTTCCTTCCCTTCCTTCCTTCCTTCCTTCCTTCCTTCCTTCCTTCCTTCCTTCCTTGCTTCCTTCCTTCCTTCCTTCCTTCCTTCCTTCCTTCCTTCCTTCCTTGCTTCCTTCCCTTCCTTCCTTCCTTCCTTCCTTCCTGCCTTCCTGCCTTCCTGCCTTCCTTCCTCCCCTCCCTCCCCTCCCTCCCTCCCTCTCTTCCCTCCTTCCCTTCCTTCCTTCCTTCCTTCCTTCCTTCCTTCCTTCCTTCCTTCCTTCCTTCCTTCCTTCCTTCCTTCCTTCCTTCCTTCCTTCCTTCCTTCCTTCCTTCCTTCCTTCCTTCCTTTCCTTCCTTCCTTCCTTCCTTCCTTCCTTCCTTCCTTCCTTCCTTCCTTCCTTCCTTCCTTCCTTCCTTCCTTCCTTCCTTCCCTTTCTTTCTCCACTCCCGTATGAAGAAAACTGTTTACATATATATAGCTTGTCTCTGCAGCATATCGGTATAAGTCAATGTGAACCATTCCAGAGTCTTAGATATGTGAACACTGTGTTGACTTTTTAGTTATTAACAAAAAGAGATCATCAGTCCCTGAAGGCATGAGAGGAGGCTGGAAGTACAAAGAAAAGATTGACAAAGAAGCATCTTCAAAATGGCGTGTGCAAAGTCACTGAAGAATGTCAACAATTTGCCCTACTTGTGTGATATCAACAAAGTGTCTTTAACTCTCTGGGTTTTATTTGCAAATAGGCAAAATGCTGCTTAATATATGTCATAGAAATTCAATGGGGGTTGAAGCCATGTGCAGTGCCTGGCACACCTAGTTTCCCATAAAGTACAAATATTACAAGTTTGGATTCTTCTATCTGATAAATAAGATCTGTTATTCTAACCAGAGAAAAAGAAGTAATGTCATTTTGTTATTTCAAAGTGCTTTTGTGTAAATTCAGTTACCTCAGTGCTATAGATCAATACGCTAAAGGCAAGGGATAAAATGTTAAAAATAAATAAAGTTATCATGTCCTTAAACTGGAAGATCTCACAATTTAAAAATTTTATACACATTGAAAATTAGGAGTTTGTTAAAAACAATTTAAAATAGAAAAGTATCACTCTTCAATTAAAATTTGAGGGTTTGTTATAGGAACTGATTTTTCATCGTATCATTTAAAACACTAACCAAACATTATATTCTGAATTATATTATACTATATTATAATATAACATCAATTATTAATTAATCATAATTAATCTTAATTAATTATTACTAATTAAGCATATTGCATCATGTTTCTAAATATAATTTTATTTTTGTTGCTGTTTGGGGAGTTGATAAAGAATCCTTGATCACAGATCTATGGATAAAAAACTGCTTAAAGTCAATTAGAGTTCTGAGTATGTACATGCCCACTGTTTATCCAAATTGACTTCACAGAACTTTTGAGCTACCATAAAAAGAACGTATAACCATATCCACACATTGACATTATTTAAGGAACATGACCAAGTTATTTTTTAAAAATGTATTTTTCTGGTATAAAACAGTAATTAAACTTGCAAATCAATGCCAAAAAAAATTTCCTAGTAGGATCATGATGCTAAACAACCTTCCCATACAGTGTAAGAGGTTTTACTCATTTTTTATTGTAGGGTATGCCTTCAGCATTTGGTAACTTACTGCTAATATTCTGGAAAAGACATAGAAAAGCTGCAAAGATCTGGGTGTCTTGGATGTTTCTTCTTTCTTCATCTCATCATCCACTATCATGGCTACCAGAATATTTGTAGATGAATGGTTATTAGCTCATAGTTCTTTCATCAGAAAACAAGTCTTCCCAAATAACTTTGAAATTATTATACAAAAGATTATTATGTTTTCCCTGAACAGAAAGTTTATATTTATACTAAGACCACTTAAGTCTCTTTCTAAAAATAAAGGAGTACCTTATTTTAGTAATTTCCAGAAGCTTGGTAAAAACACACCTGTTGCCGATCTCTAGAGTAACTGAAGTGACTATGTACACGTCATGCGGTCTCTGCTTAATTCACACTGCATTTTGTAGTGCAATTTTAATGTCTTTATATATTCCCTATTTTTTAAAATTGATTCGGAAATAACTATTATGTTCCTAAAACAGCAAAATAGAAAATTTCCATATTTTTATTTATTTATATATTTTGGATCACACCTACCATGTGCAAGGTACCTCTCCAGCCCCTCTACTTTAATATTAATGTGTATATATACTTTTTCAATCGGTATCTGGGATAAAAGAAAACTGTAATTAGTAACTCAAAACTACGGCTTTTTACCTGAAGTCTATATACCCTTACCTCTCTCTCCCCTCATTTTCTCTTCACACCTAAAAATAAACTGAATTATTCTGACCATTAATTTCAGGATACTACCACTTATATTAAGAAATATTATTTTTAATAAAAATATACCCTCAAGAATCAGCATGGGGTTTTATTTGAGGGTTAGTATTCCTCTAAAATTAGATTGTGGTGATGCTTGCAAAACTCTGTAAATATAGTCAGATTGAGCAACATTTATACAATGATATTTCAATAATGCTTTCAAAATTTTTATTACTTATTAAAATAATTGATCACTAACACTAGCATTTTAAGGCACACCAGTTAGACTCTTCATATATAACCACACACACACAAAAAAATAAAACAAATTAAAGAAAAACAAAATCTAAGCTTCTTATAGTGGTTTATTTGAATGAATGTTGAATGTAAGAGAGAGACCATCCACAAGGTAGCTCTTATCATTGAGTAAACTCACTTAAAATACAATGTTAGCTATATGAAAAATTTAAGAAACACAAAGCATTTGAGAATGAAATACCCTTAGCAACTTCATTATCAATGTTAATATAATTCATAATATAACTAATATATATGTATGTATGTGTGTGTATATATATATATATATAAAAAGCACATGTCACTGCCTATATATATATGCAGTGACATGTGCTTTTATATATATACAAAGCAAGGAGTGTCTTTTAAACACCAAAAATAGGTACCTTATGCTAATATACTGCAAAGCTCACATTGAATCAGTGTATTTGGCCTAAGCCTGCACTTCACTGTTTAGTTAATAAGTCCTATAATGATTCAAGAAACCAAGGCAAATGTTGCATTTTCCAACCAACCTGTCCTTACAAGTTGTTATTAGTTCCCTCTTAATATACAAAGTTGGGAATAACTTAACAGGGAAGAATTGTTTCAGTTTGGTAGAGGAAATTAAAGAACTGAAAGAGGCTTCATTTTGAAAACAATCAGAGTAACTTTTTGCTGAGGGAACTGTCAAAGCAAATGGCTTTGGAAAGCAGTTCTCTGTGTTTAGGTCTCATTAGGCCCTGGGAGAAAGGAAATCTTGTTACTCTCCAGACCAAACTACCTTCACTGCTGGTATTTCACAGTCTACAAAGACGTCACAGGACACTAATAAACCCAGGCAATTTGCCTTTTTATTCGGCTGTCTCTGATATCACCAAGTCCTGACTTTTTGCCTCCTGCAGGGATTAGCCTTCTGTCCTCTGCTGACCTCCCCTTCAAGAACGCTTGTGCCCTGCTGCAATCAAGCTGTCAACTGAGAATCAAAGTTCATTATCCCCCTGTGGAATGGATAAGGGGAGGCTCTCTTAGCCCTAGATGAGTATCATTTATCAACGCTCCATTTCAAGATTACAGCGTCTCCAAAGTATTATAATTTTGTTCTCTAGTGAATGCTCACAAAAACTTGAATGTGTCTGGATTGAGGCCATCCAAGTAATAGGAGTCAAGGTATCCCTGACTCCACTGACCTCTCTCTCGGCCACGACAGAGGCACTTTTCACTTCAGGTAGCTTTTCTTCCTGCAAGGCCAACTTTACAGGTTTTCTCAGAGGCGACACATTTCAGTTTGTCTTATTTACTTATGCAACCATGTCTATAGAAGCATCCTCGGAGCCTGAGTGTTGAGGCACTTGCCTTGCTTGTGGCCGACCTGGGTTTTGCCCAGCAATCCATATGGTCCTCTGCGTGCTGTCAAGACTGATTTTTGAGTTCTGAGCCAGAAGTAACCCTGGAGCATTGTCAGGGGAGGCCCCCCCAAAACAAAAGAAAAAGTAAAAAACAGAAGCATCCTCAAGTATGTTCAAGCATATTTCTCAGGGATTGCAATTTTATTGTTATCTAGCAGGAAAAATGTTGATGTCATTACACACAAAGTCTACACTTAGATGACTTCACTTGTGGTAAATATTATACTTGTGAAGGTTAAATACATGTCGTCACTTAGGAAATAGTAAGAAGTAGGGCCTCCCTGTAACCTCCATTTTCAAGGAAAAAGGGACATTTTAGCTATTAGTCTCTGAACAGTACATCGAAGGATGTGAATATAAGAGCATAGACTTGGAGATTTAACACGAATCAGGGAATATTTTACAGATGCTAATTCAGCACTGGGAGTTAAAGGAAGGATAAGTAATGAAGATAAGTGCTCCAATTACAGAAATTAGAACAAAAATAGAATCATTGGTGAGTCTAGAAACAGGAGCATATGCTGAGTTGAGTACAGACGTCAACATTTCACTGGAAATCTAGGCTATGTGGGGTAGAGAGCACCGTGGTTA
Source organism: Cryptotis parvus (assembly GCA_021461705.1). Taxonomy (NCBI): domain Eukaryota; kingdom Metazoa; phylum Chordata; class Mammalia; order Eulipotyphla; family Soricidae; genus Cryptotis; species Cryptotis parvus. The sequence goes on along the minus strand of JAJIBD010007689.1, from coordinate 30,642 downwards.
ATAGATTATCTTTCACCCTGACCTTGCACAACACCACAGAGCATCAGAGCACTATAAGGAACTGCTAGTGAGCACAGAGCCAGGAATAGCCCCTGGCACTGCTGGGTGTTACTCAGATCCCTGAGTTCAGCCCTGTTCAGTGACGCTCCTAGGGACACCTCCAAATGCCTCAAGGTCAATGTACTTTGTGGAAAAGAAATAATTAAGAAAATGTAGATTTTATGAAAATAAGATTAGTAACCTGGTATTTAGACGCTCTAAATATGGGGTGATAATTATGTTTATGATTTAATATTAAAATCACTTGATCACTTGATCACTTGAATCCTATTATTCATAGATTTTCTCTAGCGGGCGCCAGTAACATTTCCATTGGACCCTATCATGTGCCAATGTAGCATAATGGCATCTGGTTGCTTCAGGAATATGAAGAGCCTCAAACAATATTTTCTTTCAATATTTATTGAGACGTCATGGTTTGCAATACTATTTCCTAGAAAGATCTTGGCATTGGTGCTTTCCCATCAGGAATTATTTTTGTGAGTAGCGGGGCCACCTATAACGCTGATATAGGGTGTAGTCACATGATTTGAGATGCAACGAGCAAGTAAGGGCCTAAGTGTGCAAGGTAGTTCTCAAGCCTGTTAGCTGTTTCCCAAACTCCTAACATGATGGCGGGTCTGAAGAACTAAACAAGAGTTTCATTGTGGAGATGGAATTAAATTAGTAGGAATATTATTTTGTGATGTGAATAATAAAATGCTCTTCAGCTATACACAATCATCTGTGACTGTTTTGATTCAAACTTTTTCCCACACTAAGAGAAAATTCAGATGGGTTAAGTTATAAATTGGACTAAATTTTAAAATATATTACGCTTGGAGTTGGAGAAATAAAACAACAGGTAAGGTGCTTGGTCTACAAATAATTAACTTGGTTTTGATACCTTATGCTTCATGTGATTCCCCAAACCCTGACAGGTATAATCTCTGAGCACAGAGACAGTAGTAATCCAGGAACACTACCAAATGTCACTCAAAAATATTTCAATATAATCCATATATTGTGTGTTTGTGTATGGATTTGGGCCACACCACATAGTGGACCTCATTCTTACTCCTGTCTCAAAGGTCAGGAATCCCTTCTCTGGTACTCAGGGATTTAACCTGTGTCAGGAGCCCACAAGGCACCTGCCCTACCCACTGCTCTACTGTTCCTGCTACATAAACCCAATGTTTCAATTTTATCAATTACATGATAATATGTTGACTGATCTTTGATAAAAACACCTAATGGATTATACAAAACAAAATCCCAGCAATAGTACATACTATTTATTAAACATGGTGAAAGTCAGCCTTTAGCTTCATCGTCATATCAGAGATTCAAGTTTAAATTATTTGCATCATATATTTTCTGTTCTCTCAGTATTAATTAGCTCTGATTAAAAACCTGATTTCAAAAACAAAGACTCTATTTCTTGCCTACAGCACAAGTGTATCACTGGCAAATTTTTGTGTTCTTTTGGGTTTTCAGCCACAGCCAGCGCCACTTAAAGCTTACTCCTGGCTCTGCACTCTAGTGAACTCCTGGCTGAGTTCAGGGAACCATACGGGATTCCATTGGGCTACACTGGCACGTGATAGGGACAGATGGAAATATTCCTGGTGGCTGCTCAAGAAAATAGACGAATAACAGGATGTCAAGTGATCAAGTGATACGGATTCCAGGGACCAAATCCATTTTACTACTTACAAGACAGTAGACCTACCTGATTATAGTAGTGCTCAGACTCCTGGTAACTATTTTTACATGGGATCCTAGGAGAGGAGAATAACTTCTCTGACATACAAAATATTTATAGTGTTTTACAGAGTATTAGAATATATTTTGACTTGAAGTAATGCAATATACCATGATACTGATGTATCATCAGCAGAGAAAGTTAAGCTAAGAATTTCTGTGCTACTCAATTCTAGCTTGAAAAATATGGAATTAAATGCTTTTGACTAAATGTTATTATACAATTAGCTTTTTGTTGGTTTTTGGTTTAGGTGCCTTACCTATCTGTTGTCTGAATTTACTCCTGACTCTGTGACAAGTATCAGTCCTGAAGACCACAGTGGAGTGTCTGGGAGAGAAGTTTGCTTGGTTATTAGCAAATTCTACATTCTGTACTATTTATCTGGCCTGAAAATAATGATCTTGCTTTATGAATTGAATTGTATTAAGTAGAAACATAATGGATAAGGGATAGAGACAAAACAATTTTCTCTCAAAACAAGGGATTCAACACAAAAAAGCCATCTAAAGTTATTTACATTGCATTCTTTGAAAGCATTTGTTAATATGTTGACAGATTTTGCACTTCTTTTAAACTCTAGTTAATATATTTTAGTCACACAGACACCCTCTTTTATGCTAGCAGGCAGAAAACTATGATGAAAGCAGCAAAGTTTGAGTTCAGAACTAGAAAAACCATATTAGGATGATTGCAAGTGGAGGAAGCAGACAGCTAAATTCCAGGTCACAAGTCTGGTCTCCAAATCCTGACAGAGTGATCAGTCTTTGACTCTTACACAATAAGCAAATTCGATATGCATTTCATAAATAGCAAATAAATGTGAAACCTCAGAATATCCTTTAAGGACTCTGACTTCCCTGCCTGCAACCACACACTCTGCATTCTCTGAAGCTTCCTGTGTAGGATGCAAGTCAGGAAAACTTAAAAAAAGCACTTAAAAACCATGGCAGACAGTGAAAAGTAAAAAGACTATTTAGGTTTGATAAAGGAGAAGCATCACAATATGCTTTGAAAAGATTCTCAGAAGACGCTTAGAATTCCTCTCTTGACGACTCTTTAAAAGGCAAATATTATCACAAGCAGCAACAAAAATGTTCCTTTTTAAATGTATAAGGGTAGGTTTGAAGTGTAGGTGAGTTTATCAAAATAAATAGCAATCTCTTCGATCGGGTGCTTTTTATGAATGCCTGGAATAATCTTACAAAAGAATAGGAATTACAAAATATTTTCTATAATTTTTTCTCCTCGGTTGGGCTCAATGCAAAAAAAACCCACAGGAAATCAATAAATGTGAATTATTTATAACAATGATAACTTCTTTGAGATAAACATGTACACACACAGATACACACACACACATGCAAACACACACATTAAAAATGAATAAGTCCAGGTATACTTTAACTTTGAATTTGTCTTACTAAAGAACTTGAAATCAGATTCATTTTGGTTTAGTCACTACTCTATTTGGATGAGAAATGAAGAAACTGCTAACACAGATTCCTGGTATTGATGGTGCTGGGTTTATTTATTAGCCCATTCAGCAGTCGGTTAATGAGCGATCTTTTTTTGATGTCACCCACTGCAGTGAGCAGTGAGCTCCTGAATGACTGCAAACTCAATTTTCATAAGAAATTAATATTTTATACCTTTAATTCATAAGTTATACCCGATTGAACAGAGTAACTGAATTAAAATATGATTTATAATTAAATCCTTATCAATCACTTTACAAGTGCAACTAATCTGTAGAGTTGGTTCTAAGGTCTCATTTAAAATTACACAGTGCCTGTCAGGTTGTAAGAATGATCAGTTTCATGTCTGAGACAATCACTAGCTGAAATGCAGTCACATTTGTAATTGATCACCGATGGCATGAAAATTAATCGTCTTTGAGATGTGTACCACTTCAGAAAGCTTACCTTATTCGATGAAGCATTTAGCCTCAAATTTAAAAGCATTTCAGAATGAGAACAGGGTACCCTTCAATCTGCTGTGTTTCATATATCTTACATCCCGAACCTGTAATCAGTATATGATTTATAATGTGACCATCAAAAATAGATACCATATGGACATTCCTCCAAAGACTAGAAATTGAACTCCCATTTGATCCAGCCATACCACTCCTGGGAATATACTCTGTGAAGCCAAAAATATGCAGCAGAAACACCATCCCTACTTTTATGTTCATAGCAGCATTATTCACAATAGCCAGAATCTGAAAGCAACCAGAGTGCCCGAAAATCAATGACTGGATAAAGAAGCTTTGGTACATCTACACAATGGAATACTATGCAGCTGTTAGGAAAAATGAAGTTATAAAATTTGCCTATAAATGGATGGACGTGGAGAAGATTATGTTGAGTGAAATTAGCTAGGAGAGAGACAGATACAGAATGACTGCATTTATTTGCATGATATAAATATATATGTACATATCATGATACCAATATCCAAGGTCAAGTGAAACATGTATCAGGAGGTCTTGTCAAAGGTGGAAATTATCACGAATGTGTGGGAGTCAGAGGCTAGGTAAGACAGAAAATGGAACAGTGTGCTAACAATTGTCAAAAGTACTAATACCTACCTAGAACTGAGCATTAAATACAGGCAAAAGATACTCATGGCAACCCTTTAATGAATGTCCTGTAATCCATAGTCTGAAAGGGAAGGAAAAGAGAAAGAGAGAGAAAGGGAAGGAAATAAAGAACCTGCCATGGAGGCGGGCTGGGGGAGGGAGGAGGGAACCCGGGACATTGGTGATGGGAGATTGGCACTGGTGGAGGGATGGGTGCTGGAACACTGTATGACCAAAACCCAAATATGAACTTTTAATTGTATATCTTTGTAATTGTATATCTCATGGCGGTATAATAAAATACTTTAAAAATATAGATACAAATATTTTAGCAAGAGTATTTCACTTTTATAAAATAAGTGCAAACCACCAATGGGGTTACTCCTAGCTTATAATGAAGATTGATTATATATTTGGCTGCTTCTGACCACGCGGTTCATCTATAAATGCTGAATTTAGAGGTGACCACAAGGGTATGCCACCTGCATGGCAAGCCTGGCAAGCTGCCCTGTTTTATTTGATATGCCAAATACCAGTAACAATTATAGTAGGTCATTCCCATGATCTAATATAATGGTTTGAGGCTCTTTATGTTCCTGGAGCGAATTGATGCCCTTGGGCTCTACTAGCATGAGACAGGACATATGGAGATATTACTGGTGCCCGCTCTAGCAAATAGATGATCAACAGGAGGATAGTGATAGTGACTATATTTTTTTTAAACTTTTTTTTTTTTTTGCTTTTTGGGTCACACCCGGCAATGCTCAGGGGTTCCTCCTGGCTCTGCACTCAGGAATCACTCCTGGCGGTGCTCGGGGGACCATATGGGATGCCGGGATCGAACCCGGGCCGGCACAAGCCGGCCGTGCAAGGCAAACGCCCTACCCACTGGGCTATCGCCTCCGGCCCCCATATTTTTAATAAAGACATTTTACAGCCTTTTTAGGTTCACAAATCCATATTTTATTAATCATTGGAAATTAAGTAAATATTTATAGACTAATTTTTAAAAGATTATTTATTGGCAACACTTATTCATATAAAGCAAGGGAATATAGTGAAAGACCTACCATTTTTAATAGAATCAACATTAAACAGATCATTACAAAGCTGTTCCTGATTAGGTTTCACAACCCAGTCATGTTGCAACAACCACCGCCTCCACCAGTGCACATTTTCCAACACCAGTGACCCAAGTTTCCCTTCCATCCCCCTATAACCTGCTTCAATGACATATACTTTTCCTCTCTTTCTCTTTCTCTCTGTTCCCTTTTGCACATTTAGGTTTGCAATACAGACATTGAAGGTTATCACTTTTATCTGTTTACCTACTTTCATTATTCAGTTGCCATTTCCAACCATAATTGCCAAACTGGTCCCTGTACCTGTAAAATGTCATGCATAGAAAACTGAGAGATTTATAGCTATAGGCGATAATTCAAAGGCAGTGAAAACCAAGGCACATACTTCTGCAGTAGATACTGACTCATAAGAAAGTGCTACTATTATATTTCTGGCTTGGAGAATTATGTCTCTCATGATTTAAAGATACAACACCAATAAGTGGCCATGTTAACTATCTAACTAATTATAATATGGATTACTATGAAATATAAATCAAGATAAAACTAGATTTAGATTTTTAATCAATATTCACATTTATTTTCTATTATAGCAAATAAAACTCTTAAAATTAAAAAACAAAACCTCAAGCATATAGTCAAAAGCTTGCTCTTAGAAATCAAGTCCTTGGGGCTGGAACAATAATACAAGAAGTTGGAAGTTTTCATTGTATGAGGCTGACTTGAATCGTGTGTTTCCCGGATTCTCATATGGTCACTGAGCAATGCAAATAGTAATTTCTGAGTGCAGAGCCTTGAGTAACCCCTAAGCATCATCGGGTATGACCCAAAATGCCAAAAAAAGAGATATTTAATAGTGAAATAATTATGCTTAGTCATAATTTCAAATGTGATCCAGAGATAGACATGGGGCAGAGGTGCTACTGGCCCTCACTGTGCCAGGTCGCTCATGAGGTGCCCGGGAGGGATGGCGGGTTCTAGCCCTGGCCCGCCACCCCAGCAGAGTCTCACAACAAGCCCCCCACTCCAGGAGGACCTCCATTTTCCACGTCCGGACTTCCCCCTCGTCTGAACTCCACCCAGCAGACCAGCCTATCACAGCCTATCACCAGCCTATCCAATAAATGCTGGATTTTGAGATGACTACAAGAATATGCTACCCACATGGCAGAGCCTGGCAAGCTACCCCTGTTGTATTTGATATGCCAGATACCAGTAACAATTATAGATCATTCCCATGGCCTGATGGAATGATTTGAGGCTCTTTATGTTCTTGGAGCAAGCAGGTGCCCTTGGGCTCTACTTGCATGAGACAGGTCATATGCAGATGTTACTGGTGCCCGCTCGAGCAAATCGACGATGAACGGGAAGACAGTGATACAGTGAATTTCAAATAGCAATTCTAGTAAAATCAACTTTTATCTGGAAATACAACCATATCACATTTACAACACAAAACAAACCCAAATATAAATTTAAATTATCATTGATCAGAACCTTAGGAATTTAAAACTATACTCTCCAGCCTAATTAAAGCAGTTAATTTGTGTATCTCACCCCTAAACAAAGACAATCACAAGGAGTAGTTCTCTGATAAATTTACATGAACAAGTCGTATATCCATATTGAATATATCCTAGTACACAATGGATACTGAAAAACAGAATTTGTGTATAGTTAATACCACACATAGCACTGTGCACCATTATAAGTTTCAATATATCAAATGCACTTAGGGAAATTGTGTTCTCCTTCTAATATTTGTATTTGAAAACAAACCATAGCAAAATCCATGATACATCAAGGATTTATCTATTTCTGCCGATTCTAATTTCCCAGCTGACCTTCTACTCATGAAACTACAAAGACTAACCGCATTAGCATTCCAGGCATATACTTCACATAGCATCAAAAGTATGCTCAAAAGTGACCTAGACAGACTGGATCGTAGCACAAGAAAAGACATAAAGAAGAAATGTTTCTATTTCAATTGTATGTGTAAAACCCTGTCCAATTCTCTGTCTATATATGACAGTGTAAAAGCACTGCATGGCAAGTCACATTTCAAGCTTCATAACTGATGCAGATCCCATAAAAAGGCAAACTTTAATGCTTCAAAACAGTCAAAATGTATTTAACATATGCCAAGTTTCACATAGTTTTCATATGTAATGCAAAGTGTCAATGTTTGAAGGTAAATATAATTTATGTAAGAAAAGCAATGAAAAATAGACTACTTATGTAGTCTAAGAAATCTGAATGTTCTTTTTAGTTAGAAAAGAGGAAAAAGTGAAATAGGACTTTTTTATTAATATTGTTAAGTGGTTATTACATTCCTTGGTGCTTATTTCTCATTTTGGTAGAGAGGAAGCATTCTTTTAAAGGGCATAAGAGAATAAAGAGAACAGAGAAAATAGGTATTATGGTTGACATGAGACATTTAATACAATAAAAAGTCTAATTGCTGCCCCACAAGGTCAGGTGGCTTGGTTCTCACACTCAAGAACTTTTGTGAAATAAAAAGGTCAACAAATAATGTTGAAAAACTGCTAATGAAGAATTACATTATTTTCCCAAAACACAAACTCTAAAGTTATCATTGAAAAAAATAAGTCCCCAATGTGACAACTAAATGCTGGATTTTGAGATGACTACACGGCAGAGCCTGGCAAGCTACCCGTGTCGTATTTGATATGCCAGATACCAGTAACAATTATAGACCTCATTCCTATGACCTGATGGAATGGTTTGAAGCTCTTTATGTTCCTGGAGCAAGCAGGTGCCCTTGGGCTCTACTAGCATGAGACAGGACATATGGAGATGTTACTGGTGCCCGCTCGAGCAAATCGATGATGAACGGGAAGACAGTGATACAGTGACAGTGACAGCTATTAAAATAGTAATGCTTTTCATAAATTGTCAATATTTTCACACTTTGTATTAAAATGTTATTTAATTCAGAAACCAGGATATGATATATCTGTCTATATATGCCTCTGAATGTGTATCCCAATAGGTGAATAATGAAAGTGAATCTATTAAAATTTATTTCTATTATATCATCAAATTAACATTTTCATACATTACATTAACTGTCGAAAGGATCAATAATAAGGAGGGGAATATTAATGTGCTTATTTATCTGAAGGAAATTGTCATAAATTATTTGGGTTATTCAATATATAATGAAATTTAAATTGTCTTAATTTTAGATGGAATTTTAAGATAGCAATCAGACTAATATTGTTTATATTAATAGCTACCAGAGTAAACTCTGATGCAGCCTTAGCAGTTATATGCTAGCAAAGGAGAATTCTAATAAAATAACTATAGGTGAGTAGCTTCCTACATATTTGATAGCATGGTAAATCAATCCATTTTAGGCACTAAATGCTTAATTAAAAGAGCCTGGATATCCTTACAGACTCTGGACCAAGATGGTCATACAGAAGAATTACAAATGTCAGTCTTCCCACAGACACATAAATGTAGACAAACACAGAGATAATGTATTTAACAGTAAACTTGTTGAATGACTTTCAAAATGTCATGAATGAAATGAAATAGAATGAAAGGAAAAATTAGACATTAATTATCTCCAAGCTCTAACTACAGCATGATGGCTTATAATCAGAATAAAATCAACCCACAGCTACTTCCAGAGGTGTGTGTTTGTGTGTGTGTGTGTGTGTGTGTGTGTTTTGATCATATGTTTATCACTCCACTGTTTAAAGTTACCACCTTTAAAGAATAGGCCTTGAAATGAAATAACTCTGATAGCCAGTTTGGAATCTCACAGCAGTATACACAAAAATAAAACACAGTTAATAAGCAAGGCAGCATGCATTATTTCTTCCAGACGTCACGAGAAGCTCAAAACAAGTTATGTGAATATAAAGGATCAATTTACCAAACCAAAAAGTAAATTTTGGTTCCTATGGGTATCACTGTATCGCTGTATCACTGTCTTCCCGTTCATCTTCGATTTGCTTGAGCGGCACCAGTAACATCTCCATATGACCTGTCTCATGCAAGTAGAGCCCAAGGGAACCTGCTTGCTCCAGGAACATAAAGAGCCTCAAACCATTCCATCAGGTCATGGGAATGAGGTCTATAATTGTTACTGGTATTTGGCATAACAAATATGACACAGATAGCTTGCCAGGCTCTGCCGTGGGGGTAGCATACTCTTGTAGCCCTACAGGTGAAAAATGATAAAGATTGATCAAAGTAAATAAACTCTCTGCTATACATGAATCGGAAATGACGATCTGAATTATAAAATTATGAGTACGATTTATATTATAAAGGGGATGAAAACTACAATAAACTTAATGGGAATTATCATTTCATTATATGCTTATACACATAGATATTCACAAATACCCGTGGAATAATCATTTTCTAAGCATTACCTATTTTATAATTTTGCCAAATATAACTCAATAACAGTATGGCTTTGAAAAAGTGCTAGAAGTGAGCAGTTGCCCAATCTTCAAGATCAGTAGGCTCCGCAAATGTGCTAGGGCCAGGAGGAACTACAAATCTCATAATCCCAAAACCTAGAATGACTGAATATGAAAACTTTGAACTGCATATATGAGTGACACTGGTGGCTGTGGCAATTTAATCCTCCCTTAAAAAGAAAAGGAAATACCACCATCTACTGAGCACCTGCAGAGCCCTACAGGTGAGAGAGGAACAGTGCTCCTGAAAGATTCACCCCCAGACTTCCACAGCATCATGGGAAAACAACACAAATCCCCATCTCAAAGAGTGGATGAAGAAAACATCCCTGAAGACTTGACAAGGAATACCAACATACATAATCTCTGTCAAAGAATTCAAAGAGGAAATGTTGAGGATGTTTAACAGCTCAAAGAAACAGTGAAACCGATATCCAATAAAATACAGGAGAATATGAGAGAAACAGTGCAGTGGGAAACCAGTAAAATACAGGAGAAACATGATAGCAGAAAATTGAAAACTGCAAACAGAAGTGTCATCAATTAAAAAAAAACTCTGCAGAGAAAATAAAAAATGAGTGGGGACCCTCAACACTACAATGACAACAGTTGAAGAAAGAATCTGTGAGAATGAGGATGAAATGCAGAACGCACTCAGACCAATACAGAAAGCAGAAAAGGTACAAATAAATCAGCACTGGGATAGCAAACATTGGGATGAAAACAAGAGGAAAAACATGAGTTATGACTTAAACTTTAAAAAAATAAAGTCAAAGGCATACGATGAAACATCTTTAAAAGGCTATTTAGGGACTCCTGGGAAGTGGACAGGCAGAGTAGGGGGCTCGCCAGCCGTCGCTGCAGCCCGAGTGTGCGACCCCCCTGTGTGAGGCGGCCTCTCGGGGTCGGGTGGGCAGGCCGTGTGGAGATGCGCCGGGGCCAGGGCCAGCACCGAGACCGGTACAGGATTTAAAAAAAAGGCTATTTAGTTTTGTCATAATATACCATATAAATATAAATCTATATCCTTCATATCACCATTTTAGTTTAAAAGAGTTTAGAAGACAATAGTGATGTCTTCTGGCAATCCTAGGTAGTTAACAAACGTATATTCATGGAAAAGCACATGTATTTTAAATTTAAAATTATCTTCATGTTTTCTTTATTAATGTAATCTAAGAGCTACTTAGAAAAGTATTTTTTGTCAGAGGTGCACCCAAGAGAAAAGCCAGTCTCAAGACTGACTAATCAGAACCCCACCCTATATTGAAGCCTATTTCAAGCCCAGGTATGCTGGTCTTGGTGGCTAAAATCATTGGGCTTCAGTGGAGATGAAACCGGGATCCCTTTTCCCCCACCTCTGTTCCGTCTGGAGGCCTGGTAGACCCACCCACAAACTGCTCCTGAGCTGTCTGTGTGAAACAGAGAAACAGATACATGGAGCAGAGCATATACCGGCTCTTCCTGTTGCATGCAGCCACTTTGCGGCCACGTGGTTCATCAGCAAATGCAAGGACTGAGAACCTACCTACCACTGAGCATACCCCACCCACATGGCAGAGACTGGCAAGCTACCCATGTCATATTCAATATGCCAAAAGCAGTAACAATAATAGACCTCATAACCTAAACAAATGGTTTGAGGCTCTTCGTGTTTCTGGAGCAATCAGATGCCCTTGGGCTACAATAGCATGCAACAAGGATGAATGGAGACATTACCCGTGCCTGCTGGAGCAAATCAATGAACAACGGGAGGGCAATTGATACAAATTATACTTAGAAAAGTCGTTAAATCTCCTTAATTCAGGGACTTAATTCAGAGCTTAATTTAAAGATTCGTAATTTACTGGACAGCCAGCAAGACAGTCTTGTAGATATGGTGTTTTTCTTGCATATGGTCACCTGTAGACAGAACAGGTGTTGATACTGACCATCACCTATGAGCTTTGAACACCATCTTATTTGAGCTATGCCAGGATTCATCCTAGAAGAGAAAAGCCAGCATCAGCCCTGAGCACCCTTGGAACTCACTGACACAGATTTCTAAATTTATAATGTACTTATGTTTGAATTTGGAGAAAGAAGAAAGATGGGAAGATGGAAGGAAGGAAGGAAGAAAGGAAGGAAGGAAGGAAGGAAGGAAGGAAGGAAGGAAGAACAAAGGAATAAAGGAAGGAAGGAAGGAAAGAAGGAAAGAAGGAAAAAGGAAAGAAGGAAAGAAGGAAGGAAGAAAGGAAGGGGATTATTGTAAGATATTAAACATTATAGTGTGCCTTAGCACAAACTGAGTTTCTGAAGATGGTGTAAAAATTACTATAGCATATTACTAAGCCATTACTATTCTGGCAATAAACTTTTACTATCACAATATTTATTATATAAGTTTTTTCTTTTGTCATCCTTCCCATTAAACTGATTAACCTTAGATTGTTGTCAACTATAGTACATATCATGTCCTTGATCCCTTGATCCCTTGATCACTTGAATCCCGTTATTCATCGATTTGCTCGAGCAGGCACCAGTAACATTTCCATTGGACCCATTCACGTGCCAATGTAGCCCAATGGCATCTGGTTGATTCAGGAATATGAAGAGCCTCAAATCGTTCCTTCAAGGCCTTTACAAGGAGGTCTGACCATCTTGTAGGTGGGCAGCCACGTAATCTTTTGACATCCCGTGGGATCCAGTCGGTAATGGCTCTAGTCCAGCGGTTGTCTCCAAATCGCATTACATGTCCAGCCCATCTGATTTTCGAAGCCTTGGCAAACGAGACAGCGTCCCTGATTCTGGAATAGCGACGGAGATCAGAACTTCGGATTCCTTCACTCACTTGAGTGAGACGTGATATTCCAAGCATAGCTCTTTCGATTCCTCTCTGGGAGACCCGAATAACATTCTCATCCTGCTTTCGTAGGGCCCAGGTCTCTGAGGCGTATGTTAATGCAGGGAGAATGGTGGAGTCAAAGAGATGTGCCCGGACCCAGAGGTTCTTTGTCCTTTTAACTATTTCTTTGATGCCTTTGAAGGCATTCCATGCCGCTCCCTTCCTCCTGCACAGCTCAGATTTTAGGTCGTTCATCATGTTGACTTCTCGACCTAGGTACACATAACTGCTGCATTCAGAGATGTTTGTTCCTTTGAGAGTGAATGGGGCCTCAGGAACTAGTTCATTTCTCATGAACATAGTTTTCTTTAGATTCAGCTGTAGACCTATCTTTCCACATTCTCTGTCAAAGTCAGACAGCATTTGTGCCGCTTGGATATGTTTGGTGTTATTAGAACGATGTCATCAGCGAAGCAGAGTTGGTGTAGTTGCCAACCATCTATCTGTCCTATCCTATATTTATCAAACTTGTTCCTCTGGGGAGAGAGAGAGAGAGAGAGAGAGAGAGAGAGAGAGAGAGAGAGAGAGAGAGAGAGAGAGAAGAAGAAGCCTCGGCAGAGCCTCACAACAAGCCAGACCACCGATCCTCACTCCACGGGCGCCGCCATTTTCCACTTCTGGACTTCCCTCTCGTCAGAACTCCACCCAGCAGACCAGCCCATCACAGCCCGGATCACCGACACCCACCCTGCCGCAGCTGTTTCCCTCAATCCGGCCCAGGTATGCTGGTCCAGAGACTCTCACACATGGGGCAGAGCTGTTCCTTGCTCTCCCTGTGCAAAGCCGTTCATGAGGCAGTCGGGAGGCATGGCGGGTTCTAGCCCTGGCCCACCACCTCGGCAGAGCCTCACAACAAGCCAGGCCACCGCTCCTCACTCCACGGGCGCCGCCATTTTCCACTTCTGGACTTCCCTCTCGTCAGAACTCCACCCAGCAGACCAGCCCATTACAGCCCGGCAAGTGGCTGCGCCGGTTCATCAATAAATGCTTTATTTGGAGGTGTCTAAAAGAGTTTGCCTCCCGCTCGACAAGCCTGGCAAGCTTCTCGTGTTGTATATGATATGCCAAATTCCAGTAATACTATATTAGGTCATTCCCATGACCTAATATAATGGTTTAAGGCTCTTTATGTTCCTGTAGCAAGCCGATGCCCCTGGCTCTACTGGCATGAGACAGGACATATGGAGATATTACTGGTGCCCGCTCTAGCAAATAGATGATCAACGGGAAGATCGTGATCGTGATCGTGATCATGATTGTTCCTCTGGAATTTAATCTGGACAGTAGACACATATCATTTTAAATAGTGTATATAGTTCAAATTTAGAGAAAATCTCAGAGTCACAGTTCTAAGATTCAAGATACCATGTTGCAAAACAGATTGTTGTCACACATCATTTTACCTTCTTCAAATAAATTGGTGATGCATATATTCTGTGTTGTTTTAGCTTTGATTAATACAACCATCACTATCACTATCTTCCCATTAATCATCTACTTGCTAGAGTGGGCACCAGTAATATCTCCATATGTCCTGTCTCAAGCTAGTAGAACCCAAAGGCATCCGCGTGCTCCAGGAATATAGAGAGCCTCAAACCATTATATTAGGTCACAGGAATGACCTAATATAAATGTTACTGATGTTTGGCTTATCAAATACTACACGAGCAGCTTACCAGGCTTGCCGTGCGTGTGGCATACTATTGTAGTCACCTCTGAATAAAGCCTTTATTGATGAACCATGCTGCTGCTCGTGGCCGTGTGAGCAGGGCTGTGATAATCTGGTCTGCTGGGTGGAGTTGTGACGAGAGGGAAGTTTGGATGTGGAAAATGGCGGGCCCCATGGAGTAGGGGAGGGTGGTCTGGCTTGTTGTGAGGCTCTGCTGGGGTGACAGGCCAGGGCTAGAACCCACCATGACTCCTGGACACCTCACGTGCAGATGGACACAGGGAGAGCAAGTAGCATCTCTGCCCCATGTCTGAGAATCTCTGGTTCAGAATACCTGGGCCGGATTGAAAAAAAAAAAAAAAACTTCTGCAGGGTGGCTGTGGATTATCCGGGCTGTGATAGTCTGGTCTGCTGGGTGAAGTTTTGACGAGGGAAGTCCGGATGTGGAAAATGGCGGGCCCCATGGAGTAGGGGAGGGTGGTCTGGCTTGTTGTGAGGCTCTGCTGGGGTGGCAGGCCAGTCTGAATACAACCATATCAACGAGATTTTATTTATTACCCTCACACCAATAACTTTAATTTTATTAATGGACTCCAGTTGCTTAATCTTCGAATCTATTCAAGTTATACAATTGTATTACCATTAAGTCCCTATTTGTCAGGGTTAATGGTTTTTAAAAAGTGTATCAAATGGCAGCTATTAAAATAAAAACATGCTACATATGAAATAACTATTTTAAGCATATAAATAATATAAATTATATGAAATAGAACCAATGGACTAGTTCCCATTATCCTCTTCTTACAATAAGACTGTCTTTAGTTATTACAGCACATTGTCAGATATTCTTCTTTATAATTAAATAATAGATGCCATTCTATAAGTTTCCTTGAAACTGCATTCATCTTAACTTTTCCAAATTCAAAGAAATCATTTCATTGGTAACTAACATTGTTTTCACCTATGTTAATTCATATCATTTTTTTAGAAATTTCTAAAAGAGAAACTGGTTTCTTTCTCAAATGCTTTCCACTAATTGGCTCACTGTGGTGCCAATTTTAATTCAACAGATTCCAGCCCAAGAATATGATTGTGAGAGTATATCACAGAATTTTTTCAAAATGTCATCCATAGATATGAGACTTTCCAAACACACATGGCAAATACAATACCCAAGCAATAGAATATGGGATATAGTAATGTAAAAATGATAAATGAAAAAAGGTTAAAGCTATCTTTTGTGAGAATTTTATGGCTGGGAATTGAGAATAACATGTAAGTTAATTGTGAAACATGGTACTCACTAGGTGAGCCCTTGACACTGCTTCAATACTAAAAAGCTATTCAGGGGTTCATTGCCCACTATAAGCTCTTTTTTAAAAGAATGTATTCATATAGAAAAACCTGCTGGAAAAGGTCAGTGGAAAAGTCAAAATTCTTAAATGTGCTGTGTTTTGTGTCTTAATATTTTGAAATGGTATACAATGCAGAGGGATGAGGAGCGTAAAGAGATTAGAGAGGAGAGAGAGACAGAGACAGAGAGATCAGTACAGGATCTCTCTCATCAGTTTCTTGGGAATTCCCTCATTTCATAAAGTGAGTTATATGTGTACTTTGACTATGTTGCATCTGTGGAGTTGGACAGTTTACTGCATAAATATTTAAAACCATGTATTTCTTATTTACAGCACATAAACTGAAGTATATGATGGTGATTTCCATTACTCTTTGCAGTATTATATATTTCATTATCATTATTATTAGTTATGGTGCCAGCAATATTAGTAAATATCAATTATTAAGTTTAAACTACCTATTATGATATATTCAGCAATAGGTTTGGATTTGGTTTTTCAAAAATGTATCTTGAACTCTCCTGAGGCAGCAATCCTGAAATTGGGTTAAATGATCTGCCTGAAGGCCTTTCTGATGTTCTTCTGGGATGCTTCATCTTTCAATAATCAAAATTGAAGCTTATGTCCGAGAAACTCCTAGTGAAGGCGAACTTTGAACACTGTTATTATGAAGAAGACTGTGCAGTGTGGTCTGTCGCCAGGATTATAGGTAGCAGACTGTCAGAGTTTAGGGACAGTTACGGTGACAGTCTCATCTGGCTGCCCTAACCCTGGCTTGTGGCATTTTATTGAAAATATTTTTATGATTTCTTTTAACCTGAGAGTTTCTGAAGTGGATTGGAGAGAAACCTCTACGCTGATTTCCATAGATGTTATACCAATTTACATCTCTCCTAGCAGACTGAGACCTCACTTATTCATATCCTCACCAGTTTTATTTCTGTTCTTTTGGATATAGACCCTGTCGTACATGTAAATGGATAAAGTCTCTTGAAAAAACAGAGGTAAAAACAGAAACATGAAAAAGAATTAAATACAATCATTAGCACTGTGTGAACTGAAACACATACACACATACACACAGACACAGGCATAGATGCAAAATGGTTGAAAGTTTGGAACAAAGATAATATATAGAAAATATGATAGAAGCATTGGGCTACACTGGCACGTGATAGGGTCAAATGGAAATATTACTGGCGCCCGCTTGAGCAAATCGACGAATAACGGGATGTCTAGTGATCTAGTGATAGCAGATATAAGTGATATTTGAAATGGATTTAGCATTGGAAAGATGCAGATACAACTTCACTAGTTAGAGAAGTAAAACAAAACAACAAAACCAAAAAAATGATGGCAAAGGCATACATAAACAAGAAAAACAAAATAAATAGGAAAACTTAATGATAATTCAACAAATGGAATATGAGAAAATATTCACCATCGTTCATTATCATGGAGATTTGAGTCAGAGTATCTGACACCTGTGAAATGGGCTCACTTCCAAAAGACCAGACAGTGTAAATGTGGTAAGGATTGTGACAGAAAAGCAACCCTCGTGTACTGTAGGTGTAAACATAAGTTGGTACACCTTGTATAGAAACCAATAGGAGGATTATTCAAATTATGATAAATGCATTTCCCATATGACTCAACAGTTCTACTGCTAGGTATGTACTCAAAGACATAAAACATTAAATGGGGAAAATATAGTACACCTGTCTTCAAGATAGCACATAATCTTTCAAATGTCCAATAACTGGTAAAGTCATGAAATTTAATGTAGATAATGAGTTTATTATGTAAATAACTTTGTGTATATTCAATGCTGAGTTGTAGTCTGGCGTTACCATTCCCACAAATGTCTGTAGGGCAAGTCAGATTGTGTAAAACGAGAGAGAGAGAGAGAGAGAGAGAGAGAGAGAGGAAGAGAGATAGGAAAAGGGAAAAGTGCCTGCATAGAGGCAGGCTGGGGGAGGTGGGAGGGTATGTGGGGACATTGGTGTTGAGACTGGGCCACTGGTGGAGGGACGGATGCTGAAACATTACTTGACTGAGACCCAATTATGAACATCTTTGTAATTGCACAATATCTCATGGTGGTATAATAAAAATAAATAAATAAATAAATGAAAGTTATCTTAAGGGAAAAAACATATAAAATAAAATAAATCATAATGTACATAATGGAATTGTGGCCATAAGACAACAGAAAAGGGATTGTCTTTCACAACACAAAATATAATTAAAACAAGGTCTGCTAAGTGAAGTCACCAAAAGGAAAAATAGATGATCCAACACAAACATTCAGAAGAAGCAAAGTAAGGAAACAGACAAAACCAAATGAAAGCAGAATCTCATTATTCAGAACAGATTTAAAGTTTTCACTGAGAAAGAAAGAGGGATGTGTAGGGGTGGGGCAAAATGAGAAAGGAGATCAATGGACTGTGCTGGACTCTGTGGTAGTAATGCGTGTGACGTGTGACACAACTATTTGTATAGGTATCTCACCCAGGGAATGATGTCAGGGGACAAGTTCTCTAGCTCTGCAGTGTGCTCCTGACTGCATAGCACTCAACGGGCCTTTTAACGCTAGAACAACATCTGGTAATGCTTGGGCCAGTGCGGAAGGTGGACATGTGGAGCTAGAGGGAAATCGAATGGTCACACATGCTAAGCGTGTTCCCTACTACTCCAACCATGCCCTCAATCCACACATGTTATTTGAAGAGCCACAACATTTAGTCATTGAATATGAAATACTAATTATAATATTGTATTTCTAAATCAAATAATGTCTTCAGAATAAATGCTAAATATTTTAAAAAGCAAACATATGAGACTATCAAACTTAAAGACTATAACAAACACTTATTATTGTGACTGCGGTGCACCCTGACTTAGCTATTTGGAATGGGACACAATCTAGATTCCTAAATTAGGTTAGTCCCCAAGTAATGGGTCTAGAATAAAATCAACTTTATTTATAGTTTTGTTCCACCCCTAGAAAATCTCAGGGATTGCTCCTGGCTCTGCACTAAAGAATTATTCCCTGCAGGCACTTGGGACCCATGGAATGTTGGGGGTAGAAAGTGAATCAGCCACTTGCAAGGCAAGCACCCTATGCACATCTCTCTGGGATGTAAAAGTCATTATTTTTATACTAAAGTGCATTTCACTATTTTAAGTTTCAACTGTGAAATCTATTGTTTCATGAACATACACAGCAAGAGAATAAACTGGAAAGCTTGAATACATTTGAGTGACTGTTTATAAAAATTTCCAGGAGTATAAAAAGAGAAGCATTTTATCCTAAAAAACAAAGATGTCTAGAATCAAATTATCACACTGTGTTATCTTATAATAGATTGCAATTTGAAAGCTATACCTTTTATGATTGCCAATCTAACAGAACACTTTTCTGGATTATATTAATAATTTTAAGAGATATTTCTGGACTTCTCATTACGCTAAGCTCTTATTTAGTGGATCTTATTTCCTAATTCCAGAGAAACCAGACATGTCCAGCGCCATTGCAGCAGTCATAACGGAGCAAGAACACACGACAGAGATCTCAAATCACAAGTCCTGAACAAAGATCAGCTTCTCTACTCTGGAGATTAGTCTCTGGAAACAATTACAGATTTCAAAAAATGGAAACCTGTTTTTTATAATGTCTGTAATATTGGAATTTCTAGAAATGTGAAAGCATTTAGTTTTTTTTTTTTCTGGCACATCCATATCTCAGTTTTTTCTTGACTCACTCTCTTGATTTCAAAAAATTTTGTGCCATCCTTCTCGGTGAATTTGATCCTTGTACCTAATTTCATTTCTCTCTTTCTCTGATCAATATAAGGCCAATACAGTTTCCTCTCTCTCTCAGTTCAATAGAAGGTCAGTTTGGTTTCCTGGCTGGGTGTTCTGGGTTGTCCATTCCAAGCTTTTACTTTTTAATACTTAATCTGCTCCTATGTGCTAGAAGAGACTGCTAGATGGATCAATATCAAATATACTTTTGAATTTCTAAAACTTTGCATTTTAATACCACATTTTAGAATCCCTGTTTAATTAGAGACCTAATATGGCTAGGTCTTATGATTGAAATTTCAAAGGTTTAGGAACTGTTTTGCTCACTAGGTTAACTAAACAAACAGAGGAATATATGAATAGTTTGAGATCATGGACCTCCTAATATAAGAAGTTTTCTACTTTTAATACAGGCACATTCAGTGAATAAATTCTTTGTGATGTTTCAATTATTTTAATTAAAACAGACTTCATAGTTAATTCAGTTAAAATTTACAACTTGAAAATAAATACAGAGAATAAAGAATTTAAAATTACTGATAAAATATTCATTGGGATTTGAAATTTCTACCCAACAAATTATATAAAAAATATTAAAATCTTAAATTTATCTGTTGGCCATATTGCTAGTCAATGCTTATTATAAAATTTATAACTGTTTAGGAAGTAGTAATTTATTTAGGATTATTTTTATCGATCGCCCTTTCCTCCACCTCCATGCCAGTTACCCCAGAAGAGAGACATGCCAGAACCACAGCTCCATCGGTAACCCAGGAAGAGATCCAGACCCAAGCATACCAGACCCACAGCTGTGCCGCTCGGCCACCTGTCGAAGTAACCCATGGAGCTGACTGTCTGTGGTTGGTAAGGGGCTCGGCCAGCCCTTGACTGAGTCCATCTTTTGCTCCAACGGTTAGCTCACACGTGCGGGGGGAGGGGCCACGCTGGCCCTTGGAGCAGGGATTTGGGCTCCTCCGCCCTTTCCTCCATCTCCATGCCAGCAACCCCGAAAGAGAGACATACCAGAAGCACAGCTCCATCGGCCCGAGACTCCAAACAGTCTTAGATAGTAGTAGATGTTAGGATTAGGTCTTTCCCAGGATCTTTCACATTTATACACTGTATAAAGTACTAGGCAGGTTCTAGTTGTGACCCGTCATCCCAGTGAGCCTAGCAGGAAGCCAGAGCAATCCTCACACCATGAGCTCAGTCATTTTCAACTTCCAGACTCCACAGCACCTCAGAGCTCCACCCAAGAGAAAACATGATCTTTCCCTTTGAGTTTCATCAGTAAATGCTTCAAATGAGAGCCTTCTACTGAGAGTATACCACCTACATGGCAGAGCCTGGTAAGCTACCCATGTTTTATTTGATATGCCAAAAACCAGTAACCATTATGGACCTCATTCCGATGACCTGAAGTAATGGTTCAAGGCTTTTCCTTTCCTGGAGCAAACAGATGCTCCTGGGCTACACTTGCTTGTGACAGGACGTGTGGAGATGTCACTGGTACCTGCCCGAGCAAATCAGTGAACAACGGGAAGCCAAGTAATACAAGTGAATAAGTGATCTTTATTGACAGGTAGCTCATCATGAAACTATACAGAGTATAAAACACTTATGCCAGGAAGCAAGCTTAGAAATAAAAGATATTAATGGAAGCCAAAAAGATATGCTTTAAATTATTTTAAGTTGAATATTATGTCATAGATCTGCACAATAGTATTTTAGTGCAAAATATGATATGACTTTCCAATCTATATGGTGACCATTACATAATTTGATGTTTACTAACAAAAAGTAGGAAATAATTATATTTGTTTTATCTAAAATTTTGTTTTGTAATTTTTCTTATTTCTTTTTTATACCCAAATCATATTTCACATTTGTAACAATTTGGAAATCAAGATACAGACAGAACAATGACTAGATTTTTAATCAAAACAACCAAAATGTTATGGACTTTTGTTAAATTAATTCCATATTAATTAATTATAATTGGATTTTTTGTCTTCTTAAATTGCTTTAGGCACTACTTTCATAGTCATTAGTGATGGAATCTATGCAAAGGTGTATTGGGTTTCTCTGTTGTGTAGTCTCAAAAGAACTTTGGCTAAGTTACATGGTAAATAATGCTTAAGACACGGTGATCTATATAGTGTCGCAGTTTATAGTAATGATATGTTGCTGTTTGGTTTTCATCTGTAGTACAAAATATATTATGTCTAATTGGTAAAGTGGCAGTGGCAGTAAATTGCATAAACATACTATATAATGCCCTAAAAGTATTTTGGAAGACTAGTAATTTACTTGAATGAAGCAAACATTTAAGCAAAAGATGAAATAAGGGGGATCTTTAGAATCATTCAGCGGACAGACAATGGAAGCAAACATGACATTTGACACTTGATATCCCGTTATTCATCAATTTGCTCGAGCAGGCGCCAGTACGCCTTTGTCAAGACCCTGAACGAATGGTTTGAGGCTCTTTATATTCCTGAAGGAAACAAAAGTATAAGGAATAATTGGGTGGGCTAAAGTTTTGCTTCAGGAGTGATTGCAGAGACAACTGGACCAAAGTTAACAGTCTTGCCAAGACAATGGGCTCAAGTGGGCACGCTAAGCGTATGATCATCTAATAGTAATAGAACATCAACCTAGAAGAAATAAATTAAAAGTATTTTATTACATTGTCTGATATTTATTACCATATGAGAATAAGGGGCTGCGGTCAAGATATGAAGTATAAAGATGATGTTATTTTAATTTAGAAAAAATATTAACAATTTAGTATGATACCATTGCATTCTCTAAAATGAAAGTCCTCAAAAGACTAGAATCATTTGAGTCTCATCGATTTAATGCTAAGAAAATCTATTGTCTAGCTTGATAGATAAAATCAGAACATTAGCAGTGCTTTCAACTTAATAAATTCAAGTAACATTTAATCCTATATTTTTTATGAAGTGTTGCTATAGATATTTTATAATAGATGGCCTTTAAGGTCAAACAATTTTAGCTTTATTTTTATTAAAGCAAATTTCTTCAATAATATATGATCAGTCCAGAATTTTTTCTACATACATATAATAAACTAGACTTTAAATTTTCAAGACTCCATGGAAAAATAACCTGCTTTTTTTTTGCATTTTTAAAAGCTTCAATTCCTTAGATAGTGTTAATTGAAAAGGAAAACAATAGCAAACATTTCATATGAGAAGGAGAGGTAGTCCGTTCTTGGGATGAAAAATAAATATTTTATCTCACCGCAACAACAATCTTGATTTCTTTTTATTTTCATTTTTTTGTTTTTCTGTAGACTTTAGAGAGCATTTAGGGTCCCTAAGTGATAGAAGACCCAGTTATATAGATCTCACAGGAGAGTGTTAGGAACCCAGAGATCTCGTATGATATATTTTTTATTTTAATTATACCATGTGAGATATACAATTACAAGGATGTTCATAATTGGGTCTCTGTCATACAGTGTTCCAGCACCCCCTCCTCCACTAGTGCCCCATTCCCACCACCCACATCCCAAACATTTGGCTCCACCGAATCCCAGCCTGCCCCCTATTGCAGGCACATTTTCTTTCCCTTTCTATCTCTATCTCTGTTCCTGTATTTCTTTCTCTCTCTCTTACACTTTGCGGCTTGCCCTACAGATATTAATAGATCTGGTATGATCTTAGCCGTATCAGTACTGCTGAGTGTTGCAGGACTCCTTTAAGGGCCGCTGCATTAGCACACTAAAGGGCCTAGGTGAGGTGCAGGGAGGGATTATCTAAGGACATTTAACACTCCCTGCTTTCCATAACAATGGGAGGAAGGTCTGAGTTGAAGGGATATAAACTAGCCGGTTTTCACTCTCGGCGCTTCTTTGGGGGCTGTGCTCGCTGTGAGCGGTCGCCCTGCTTGGAAGTGTTCTTCTCCTTTCCCAAAGCCTTTGCACGTGGTGGTCGCCATCTTGGCCTACACGTGGCTGGGGTTCTAGCCTGGAATCCTAAGCATCGGGTTTTTCCTTTTGCTGATTTGTATGCCTGAACCTGTGATAAGTAAAGTCTTTTAAAACCTCATCGGATCCCTGAGTGCTCATCCATTCCTCGCCGGCTCGGAGGTAGAAGGGAACTCGCTTCCCGGCACTGTCGGGGACCCCGCGGCGCCCGACATTTGGCGTCCCTTGTGTGGGCACCACGAACATCGCCTGGTCTAATTATCATCGGACAGAGATCATCTGCCTCCGAACCGTGAGTAAAATGATGGATATCTCATGGTATAGATACATTGTATCTTTTATTGGCTCGGAACCATACATAGCCCAGTCTATAAAGTTCCTTTCTGAGAACTACTCTATCTTTTCACAAATCATCTGGGTCCTTGCGATTTTTAAACTGTATCTTTGCGTAAGGACAATGTTTAATAGAGAGAGGGAGGAAAGTAATAAATTGAATGCAATCTTAAGGGAAGAGATTTACTCAGCGATTGAAGAAATAAGTGAGGATCATAAAGCTACAGGTAGACTGGTCTTAAAGCTTGAGGACAGAATTATTAAACAGAGTTTAAAATTTGAAAAGGAATTAGAAGAACAGGAAAGTAAAATTATTAACCAGATTTTAAAATTTGAGGAAAAATTAGAAGAACAGGATTTAAAATTCAAGGAAAAATTAGAAGAACAGGATTTAAAATTCAAGGAAAAATTAGAAGAACAGGATTTAAAATTCAAGGAAAAATTAGAAGAACAGGATTTAAAATTCAAGGAAAAAATTAGAAGAACAGGATTTAAAATTCAAGGAAAAATTAGAAGAACAGGAAAGTAAAATTATTAAACAGGATTTAAAATTTGAAGTAAAGTTTGAAGAGCAGAAGAAGGATATCGATAAAATCAGCATTATCTTAGAGGAAGAAATTGACAGACAGAGAGATAGAATAGATGGACAGAAAGAGGAGGTTTGGAAGTTACACATAAGATTGAAAGAACAAAAGGAAGAAACATATAGGAAACTTGAAAACTTAAACCAAGAAATGGATGTGTTACGCAGGGAGATTTCTGATTTCATAACTTATCAATCAGGACCTAGCGCATACCCAATACTGAGGCGTGAACCAACTAAAAGCCGTTCACAAACACGCCCCAAAACTGTAGACTTGAAAAAGGTGTATACATTCCCAGCAAAAAAATTTAAAAAGAATTCTAATGTGGCTGATAACTTAGAGGAGGAACAGGAAAACCCAGAGGGAGGCAAATTCCCAAGCTGAAAATCTCCCCAGAGTTAATACCCTCAATGGGGTAGATGTTCCTCTGCCAGATACTACAAGCTCTGATGAGGAAGAAGGGGGAGAAACAGATTAGCTCGAGTCAAAGAGCAAAAGCCCAGCAATCTTTCTCATGACCAATCTAAAGATAAAGTAAAACCGATTCATGAAGACTTAAAAATTGAGGCAATAACCCCGTTTAGGAAGGCTTGCGACAGGTTTGGAATATCAAGTCCTTATACTTTAAAATATTTAGCTGATTGGAGCGAAAGTAGTCAGTGGGTATTGGGAGACTTTGAAACGGTAGCCGATACTTGTCTAAACAAATCACAGTACATGCAATGGCATATGTGGTATGCAGATGGGGTTAACCAGAATATTGACACTTTAAGAGAAAAGGAATCAGGCCATACTATAACTTTTGCCATGCTAAAAGGTGAAGGTGAATGGAAAAACAAAGCAAAACAAGCGACATTACCTGAACCTATTTTAAAATTCGTTCGGGAGACAGCATTAAAGGCGTGGGAAAGAGTAGGTTCCGACCCAGAATTTCTAGGTAGCTACACAAAAATTTACCAGGGTCGTGATGAACCATACTTTGATTTTGTTGGGAGATTATGTGAAACAATCCAAAGACAGGTTAAAGACCCAAACACTCAAGAAATCCTAAAACGAAACTTAGCATATGAGAATGCTAATCAAAAATGTCGAGCATTACTATATGGTATTAGGGAAAAGGCTGACCTCATGGGGTATCTAAAGGCCTGTAGAAATGTCGGTTTAACCTCCCATAAAACACAGGATGATATAGAGGCTTATCCCATACAGCAGGAGGATCAGGAGAGGGATGAAATGTCAGACAGCTCTAGGGAGAGAAACAAGTCAGACAGCTCTAGGGAGAGAAACAAGTCAGACAGCTCTAGGGGGGAGAAACAATAAACTTCAAAGGATAAACAATAATCGGAGAAACTATTCTAATAATCGCAGCTCCACCCCTCGAAGGGCCCCACCTGGACCATGCCCAAGGTGCAGAAAAGGAAAACATTGGGCCAGAGACTGTCGGTCTTGGAGGCGAAGTCAGCCTCAGGCTTCATCTGGACAGATAACCTGCTTTATCTGCGGAAAGAAGGGACACACCCGTAGAGATTGCCCATCTTCTACAATTATCAATACAGGGCAACATTCTAATAATCCCCTTTATAGGAAATGTTACATGGGCCCCCTCCCAGGTTCCACAAGCTCCGCAGGCTCAAATAACATCTATGCCTCCCCTAATGCGGGAAACTGGGTGGGGGCCAGCCCCAGGCCCAGCTGAATCCAGGGGCACTCTCCTTCATTCCACCTGCCCAATATCCTCCGAATCAGAATCCACAGAATTACAGTCAATAAATGCTCTCTGGCCTACCCCATCAGGCAGTGGCAGTCTCGACATTCTCTGCCCTAAGACTGTCACAATATACCCAAGTCAAGACCCCTACATGCTAAAAACAGGGATAAAAGGACCTGCTCCCCAGGTAGTATGGGTTTAATTCAGGGGAGCGATTGGCTGAAATTTAAGGGAATTATGGTGCATTTCGGACTTCTGGATCCTGAATCTCATGGAGAGATAATACTGTCAATATCTGTGCCAACTAAATGGACTTTTAAAAAAGGGGAACCACTTGCTAAACTATTATTATTTTTTGAGGATCCGTGTAGTCAGTCCGAACACCCCTACAGCTGGTGGCTTAAACAGTACCAACCATTCTGCCAACTTCATTGTTGGTTATGCAGCCACACAGAACCAAGCCCACCAGCCACCTGCTAACTATCTAGTTGGGTACACTGCCAGAATTTCTCAGGCCAAGCGGCCGGTTATACCCATCGAAATTTATAAAAGGAAATTCAAAGGCATGTTGGATACAGGGGCAGACATATCCATAATCTCCACCAAGTATTGGCCCTCTAACTGGGCCCTAAAGAAAGTGTCCCATAGCCTGAGCGGGGTAGGCAATATCTCCCTCCTCTCTTCTCCTACAGAGTGCCAGGTGGCTGCCGTGTATTGGCCCTGAAGGGAATGTAGCCATGGTCCAGCCTTATATAGCCCCTATGCCTTTAACTTTATGGGGTCGAGACATGCTGGAGCAGTGGGGGGGCAGTAATCCACATACCTCGTCCACTTCCCGTCGAGCACCAATTCCAGCTCTCCATAATAAGCCTAACACCGGGAGTAACCCTTTTTAATTGGGGCCGCTGTGGTTAGCGCCCACTACCTATCCGCATTCAGTGGAAGTCTGACAAACCTATATGGACACCCACAGTGGCCCCTCAATACCAAAAAGTTAGAGGCGCTAACAAATCTAGTGGAAGAACAGCTGAAATTAGGACATATTGAGGAAACGTTTTCAGAATGGAATTCTCCTGTTTTTGTAATACAGAAAAAATCAGGCAAATGGCGTTTGCTGATTGACTTAAGGAATGTAAATTCTACTATGGTCCCCATGGGAGCCCTACAACCTGGGCTCCCCTCTCCAGCAGCTATTCCTAAGGATTGGCCGCTAATTATCATAGATTTAAAAAGACTGCTTTTTACAGCATACCTATCCACCCAGATGATCGGAAAAGGTTTGCATTTTCAGTCCCTTCCATTAATCATAAAGGTCCTTTACGTAGGTTTCAGTGGACAGTATTGCCCCAAGGGAATGCCTAATTCACCTACGATGTGTCAACACTTTGTTGATGAGGTTTTGCGACCCATTCGGTGCTAAATTTCCTGGTGCATACATCATCCACTACATGGATGATATCCTGCTAGCTTGTGATAATTCCAGAGATCTCCAGAATTTATATAATGATGTAATGACAGTTTTACCAGAGGCTGGCTTACAAGTAGCTCCGGAGAAAATCCAGATGCAGCCTCCATATGAATATTTGGGCTATGCTTTGACCGCACTACAGTGCGCCCTCAAAAGATCTCCATTAGTCAGAAAAGGCTCAAAACCTTGAATGATTTTCAAAAACTGCTGGGGGATATCAACTGGGTGCGCCCTCCCTTGGTATTCCTAACTGTGAACTCAGTAACCTGTTCCACACCCTTGAAGGTGATCCTGCTTTAAATAGCCCAAGGCAGCTAACTCCTAAAGCTCAGAAGGAATTAGATTTTTTCATGGATCGGCTTCCAAAAATCTTACCCTCTCCAGATTTAATCCCGGAGAAAAGGTATGGTTCTTGGTCTTCAACACTCCCGAGTCTCCAACTGCTGCTATAGCCCAATTATCTGGACCGTTAGAATGGGTTTACTTACATAACAAGCAGAATCGTACTGCTACACCTTACCTTGAGATGATAGCTAACCTTATAATTAAGGGAAGATCAAGAAACCCAAGTATTACTTGGACATGATCCCCCATGTGATTGTACTACCTGACCCTAAAAAAAGAAATTGAAGCTGTTTTACCACTCAGTGAAATCCTTCAGAGAGCTTTTAGCAGATTTTTCAGGAGAAATATCTTTATCATTACCCAGCTGGAAAAACCTGGGAATTTCTGAAAAGGACACCTTTGTGAATTTCCACCATTGTCCGCTCCTCTCCCATTCCTGATGCTCCAGTGTATTATATTGATGGCTCCTCATCAGGAAGGGGTGGAATTACAGGTCCTTCGTTGACCACTACTGTGCATACAAATTATAAATCTGCCCAACAAGTGGAACTCGCCACCCTGATACATTTACTATCCCATGTATCTGGCCCATGTAATGTGGTGAGTGATTCTGCATATGTAGTTGGTTTATTTCCTGGAATTGTCACTGCTTCTTTAAATGCCCATAATCCTATAATTCAGGAGCTGCTCCATAAACTACAAGATCTCCTCCGAAATAGAACATTCCCTATATACATCTCCCACATCCGTTCTCACAGCCGACTCCCGGCCAATGGTTCGAGGGAAACGAAGCAGCAGATCTCTTGGCAGCACCAGTATTTAAATCAGCTGAGGAAGAGCACCAGACTCTACATACAAATGCCCGCCCCTTCATGTACACCATGGCATCCCATGGAGACAAGCTAGACAAATTGTCCGCAACTGTCCTGTCTGTGCTCCTTTACATTGTACATCTCATGTAGCAGGAGCAAATCCTCGAGGTTTACAGACAAACCAATTGAGGCAGATGGATATAACTCATACTAACTTATTTCCCAACAAACCTTTCCTTCATGTGGTCATCGATACATATTCCCGGTTCATATGGGCTGTTCCTATGACGTCTGAAAGAGCTAAATCTGTTTGTTCATTTTTACTCCAGTTAGCTTCTCCGTCATGGGTATTCCCCATACCATAAAACAGATAATGGTCCTGCTTACACCAGCAAAACCTTCAAATCCTTTTGCGAGGAATGGCAGATCAAACATATTACAGGAATTCCATATAATCCACAAGGACAAGGAATAGTTGAACGTGCCCACAGAACACTTAAAACTCAGCTATTAAAGCAACGAAAAACAAGCATGCCTCCAATGGATTCTTTATCTTTAACATTATTCACCTTAAACTTCTTAAATATACCTCAAGGAGATCCCTATACCGCGGCTGAACGTCACTTTCAAGAAGATATGCAAACTCAAAACAGTCAATTCACCTATCTGGGTGAAAATTGATGATAAATGGATTGCAGGTCACCTCCTCATTCGGGAAGAGGCTATGCTTTCATTTCTACAGACGATAACCCTGCCAAGAAACTCTGGGTCCCTCTGCGACTTGTTAAGACTAGAATTCTCCAAGAATCAGAAAACAATTAATTCTTCCAATATAAAGTCTCTAAATTTTAAATTGCAAGTTGCTGTTTAAACTTCCTGGATTGGTTCCTTTTAATAATGATCTTGTTTTGCAGTCTGTGATCATGGTTCATGTCTAATATCTTGCCTTACAGCCAAATATTTTCTTTCTTACAAGGGTGGAAAATGGGTGGACTCTGATCACAGTGCTCATTACAAAAATGTTTGCTAAATCAATAAAAAATTGTTTTTCTACGATTCTGTTCACAGGATGAGATATTCGAATCCAGTAAACCTGCGCTACAGTGCTCAATACCCTGAGACTGCTAAAACAGTGCTCGCTAAAAATTTAATAATTTGCAAAACTAATTTTTCCCAATGCTCTATTCACAGTGTAAAGACACTTTCTCACCATCATTTGCCGGCTTTATATTTATGAAGCGCTTGACTCAGCTACTATTTATCACCCTAAATGGTCACACATGCAGCGGCAAGATATTGATCGATCAAATGTATGTGTAGGGCAGGTGTAGGTGGTGGCCACCATTATGTTTGTGGACAAAGCTGTGCCTATGTTATGTCTCAACTACTACCTTCTTTCCCTGACCACTACAAACCTCTATTACATTCATCAACTCCACTGCTGATCCACTAGATTTATCAATTTTAAAATCATCAATTTCATACTTATTTCCCTGCTCCACCCAATGTTGGAGCTTATATTCTTCTCTCCATCCCAGACTTGATCCCTACAAAGCCTTAAAATCTCCTACTTGTGATTAACCCTCGAAAAGTGTTTTTGTCTCGCCTAAGCTACAGGTACAGTTACCGTGCCAATGTTCCCTTGCTGAAGCAGCCCTGCAAGACGTTCCACACCGATATCTTCCAGACACCTGCTCCAGCGCTCAAGACTCCTGCTTCCAGAGTTCAAGAAATATCGGCCAACGATGTTGGGACACCTGCTCCAGCGCTCAACCCTGTTCCAGAGTTC
>JAJIBD010007688.1:0-96834 GCA_021461705.1 Cryptotis parvus | reverse complement strand
TGGTGGGTTCCAGCCTTGGCCCACCACCCCGGCAGAACCCTCACAACAAGCCAGACGACCCCCCCCCACCCACTCCATGGGCGCCGCCATTTTCCACATTGGACTTCCCTCTCATCAGAACTCCACCCAGCCGACCAGCCCATCAGCAGCCCGGATCATCGACACCCACCCTGGAGCAGTTTCTTCCTCAATCCGCCCAGGTATGCTGGCCCAGAGACTCCCAGACATGGGGCAGAGCGGTTCCTTGCTCTCCCTGTGCCCAGCCATTCATGAGGCAGTCCGGAGGCATGGTGGGTTCCAGCCTTGGCCCACCACCCCGGCAGAACCTCACAACAAGCCAGGACGACCCCCACTCCACTCCATGGGCGCCGCCATTTTCCACATTGGACTTCCCTCTCATCAGAACTCCACCCAGCCGACCAGCCCATCACAGCCCGGAGTGTCAGGGATACTCAACTCTATTCCATAGGTCCACAGGTCTGTTTTTATTCCAGTACCACACTGTTTTAATTACTGCTGCTTTGTAGTACAGTTTGAGGTTGGGAAAGGTGATGCCTCCCATCTTCTTCTTCCCGAGGATTTCTTTAGCTATCCATGGGGATTTATTATTCCATATGAATTTCAGGAGTGTTTGGTCAATTTCTTTAAAGAATGCCATGGGTATCCTTATAGGAACCACATTGAATCTGTACAAAGCTCTAGGTTAATTAACAATGTTAATTCTCCCCATCCAAGAACAGGGAATGTGTTTCCATTTCCTTGTTTCCTCTTTTTGTCGGGCGCGCCGCCGGGTCCCCGACAGTGCTGGGAAGCGGAGTTCCCTTCTACCTCCGAGCCGGCGAGGAATGGATAAAAACTCAGGAATCCGATGCAGTTTTAAAAGGCTTTGCTTATCACAGGTTCAGGCATACAAATCAGCAAAAGGGAAAAGCCTGGTGCTTAGGATTCCAGGCTAGAACCCCAGCCACGTGTAGGCCAAGATGGCGGCCACCACGTAAAGGCCCTGTAAAAGGAGAAGAAGACAAGAATCTCAAGAAGGGTGAGCGCTCACAAAGAGAGAGAGCCCAAAAAGAAGCGCACGAGAGAGGAAACAGGCTAGGTTTATAGCCCCTGCAACTCAGACCTTCCTCCCACTGTTGTGTAAAGCAGGGAGGGTCAAATGCCCTAGGCAATCCCTCCCCTGCACCTCACCTAGGCCCTTTAGTATTCTAATGTTTTGAGCCAAGATCTGCCTGGAAATGCCTTTATAGGGTAGAGAAGGGGTTTCTGAGATGGCATGTCTCTGTACCAAATGCCAGTTAAATATTTCTCCAAGCCTTCACAAGTCTCTTCTACTTTATTGTAGTTTTGTATTTTAGTTCCCTTTGAGTATATCAGGGAGCCATGCTTGTTTGTCTTGGAAGCAAACAGCATTTCTCTCTGGTCTAATTACTTAGGGGTCCTACGTGGCCAGGCTAATATGTTGGTAAGATCTAGCTAGTCCCACGATGATTGTGGTAGCATGGGAGAATATTTATACCAGCTAGTACAGCACACATGGTCAGATAAACTGCCACATTTAGACTACCCCCTTATCTACAAAGTGATTTGCAGGCGGCAATTCAGAGCAGATGCAGCGGCCCTTAGAGGAGTCCTGCAATACTCTTTTATTTCTTGAAGCAGTGTCTTGTAGTTCTCTTTGTATAGGTCCTTTACACACTTTGGTTAAGCTGATTTCTAGGTATTTGATTTTCTGTGGCACAATTGTGAATGGAATCGATTTCTTAATATCCCTTTCTTCTCTTTCATTATTTGTGTATAGGAAAGCCATCGACTTTTGGATATTGATTTTGTACCCTGCCACTACTATACATATCTATTGTTTCTAAGAGATTTTGGGTCGAGAGTTTAGGGGTTCTCTAAGTATAATATCATGTCATCTGAAAATAATGATAGCTTGGTTTCTTCCTTGCCTATCTGGATGCCCTTAATGTCCTTTACTTCTCTGATTGCTATGGCGAGTACTTCCAGTACCATATTGAATAAAAGAGGCGAGAGAGGGCAACCTTGTCATGTTCCTGATCTTAAGGGGAAGGCTTTCAATTTTTCCCCATTGAGAATGATACTTGCTGTGGGCTTTGGTAGATGGCTTTGACTATTTTGAGGAAGCTTCCTTCAATTCCCATTTTCTGGAGGGTTTTAATCATGAATGGCTGCTGTATCTTGTCAAATGCTTTTTCTGCATCTATTGATAGGACCATATGGTTTTTATTTTTTCTCTTATTGATATGATGTATTATGTTGATTGATTTGCGAATGTTGAACCATCCTTGCATTCCCGGGATGAATCCTACTTGGTCATGATGTGTAATATATTTTTGTATTGGTTTTGTAGCCTTTTTGCTGTAATGGTTTATTGATTCTAATAGTTTTTGAGTGCATCTTTTAAGGTTTTAAATGTATATCATCATGCCATCTGCAAACCGTTTGACTTGTCTTTCAGTTCGGGTTCTATTTTATTTCTTTTTCTTGTTTAATTGCCCTGGCAAGAAGTTCTAGCACTATGTTGAACTAAAGTGGCAAGAGTGGGCTTCCCATGTGCTGCTCCTAATATTGGAGAGGTTTCCAGGTTTTAACCATTGAGTATGATGCCAGCCTTGGTTTTATTATATGTGACACCCTTTTTGTTATGTTTGATTTGGG
Source organism: Cryptotis parvus (assembly GCA_021461705.1). NCBI lineage: Eukaryota > Metazoa > Chordata > Mammalia > Eulipotyphla > Soricidae > Cryptotis > Cryptotis parvus. The sequence continues at coordinate 94,152 of JAJIBD010007688.1, read as the reverse complement.
GACCACACCTTGTGGTGTTCAGAGTTTACTCCTGGCTCTGTGCTCAGAGAACATTTCCAGTGAGCTTGTGGAGCCATGTAGGGTGCTGTGGATCTACCCAGGTTGACCACATGCAAGGCAGGCTCCCTTCCCATTGTACTATCACTCCAGCCATATATGTGAGCTTTTAAAGCATGTCCAGATATGTGAGACTGTAGCACAAATCACACTGACCACTATATGCATATGACCATCTGGTGTTCCCTTGAGAGTCAATCACCAACACCATGTTTCCAGGTACATGTGGAAGATCCTTTCTGGCACAATCTGGCTAGCAGTATGAGACAGTGGAAGAACAGGAAGTTGGTGTTGCTTTTCTCAGAGAGCACTTCCATAAACATCTAGACATGTGTCAAACCAGGAAGCTGACATTCAGATCAGAGAACTATGACCAGCACAGAGACAAGCCAAAAGGAAGCTACTCTGGCTTATAATCATATGCTTAAAGACCATATTGGGTTAAGGAAAACGTTGATTTTGGACTTGAGGAATATGATTTGGGTTATGTAACGAGATTTCCTTCTACCTGTATTTCTTCTATCAAAAAAATTGTAAACAAAAACGTGGGATATGTTAGGGTCCGGCATCCTTTAACATTTAAAGTCATACAATCAGCCTCAAATACATAAACAATTAATCTTCGATAAAGGAGCAAAAAGTACGAAATGGAGCAAGGGAAAGCCTCTTCAACAAGTGGTGCTGGGAAAACTGGGCAGCTACATGTAAAAAAATGAATTTGGATCTCTGTCTAACACCATGCACAAGAATCAGGTCAAAATGGATTAAAGATCTCAATATCAGACTTGAATCCATAAAGTACATCGAAGAAAATATAGGAAAAACCCTCCATGACATTGAAGCTAAAGACATCTTCAAAGAACAAACACCACTAACAAAACAACTAGAAGAAAATATAAACATATGGGACTACATGAAGCTAAAAAGCTTCTGTACTTCAAAAGAAACAATGACCAAGATACAAAGACAGTTCACAGAATGGGAAAGAATATTCACCCAACCCATCTGATAAGGGGGTTAATATCCAAGATATATCAGGCACTGGTAGAACTTTACAAGAAGAAAACAGCCAACCCCATCAAAAAATGGGGAGAAGACATAAACAGAAACTTTGACAAGGAAGAAATTTGAATGGCCAAAAGGCATATGAAAAAATGCTTATCATCACTAATCATCAGAGAGATGCAAATCAGAACAACAATGAGATATCTCACACCACAGAGACTGGCACATATCCAAATGAGCAAGAACAACAAGTGCTGGTGTGGATGCAGGGAAATGGGACTCTCATCCTTGTCGGTGGGAATGTCGACTGGTACAGCCTTTTTGGAAAACTATATGGACATTCCTCCAAAGACTAGAAATTGAATTCCCATTTGACCCAGCCATACCACTCCTGGGAATATACCCTGGGAAGCCAAAAACAAGCAGCAGAAACACCATCCCTACTTTTATATTCATAGCAGCATTATTCACAATAGCCAGAATCTGGAAACAACCAGAGTGCTTGAAAATTGATGACTGAATAAAGAAACTATGGTACATCTACACAATGGAATGCTATGCAGCTGCTAGGAAGAATGAAGTTGTGAAATTTGCCTATAAATGGATGGACATGGAAAGGATCATGTTCAGTGAAATTAGTCAGAAGGAAAGAGAGAGATATAGAATGACTGCATTTATTTGCATGACATAAATATATATACACAGGGCAGAGCTGCTGCCTGCTCTCCCTGTGCTCAGCTGATGACGAGGCACCCTGGAGAGATGGCGGGTTCTAGCCCTGGCCTGCCACCCCAGCAGAGCCTTGCAAGAAGCCAGAGGAACCCCCACACCATGAGGGCCACCATTTTCCACATCCGACTTCCCGGAGTCAGAGCTCCACCCACCAGAAGAGCTGATCACATCCCGGCTCAAAGCGGCCGTGCAGTTCATCAATAAATGCTCGAAATTAGAGTTGACTACTAGATTATCCCACCTGCACAGCAGAGCCTGACAAGCTATCCATGTCGTATTTGATATGCCAAATACCAGTAACAAGTATAGACCTGGTTCCCATGAAGGATGGAATGGTTTTGAGGCTCCTTATGTTCCTGGAGCGGGCAGATGCCCTTGGGCTATCTAGCATGTGACAGGATGTAATACCACCTCCATGGAGAGAAAGTGCTTTTAGCAAAGCATTAACCCAAGCATTAACGTGGGTTCTTACTGGTCCCACTCGACCAAATCAATGATCAACGGGAAGTCAAGTGATCAAGTGATAGATATATACATACTATGATACCAATATCCTAGGTCAGGCGAAACGTGGATCAGGAGGTCTTGTCAAAGGTAGAAATTACCACAAAAGTGTGGGAGCAGAGGTTAGGTAAGACAGAGAAGGGAACAGTGTGCCAATAATTGTCAAACGTCTGTTACCACATAGAACTTAGCATTAAATACAGGCAAAAAGATACACATGATAACCTCTAAGTATATGTATTACAATCCACAATATGTAATAGAAGGAAGAGAGAAAGAGAGAGAGAGAAAGAGAAAGAGAGAAAAGAGGTGGAGAACCTGCCACGGAGGCAGGCTAGGGGAGCGGGAGGGAATCAGGGACATTGGTGGTGGGAAATGGGCACTGGAGGAGGGATTGGTGCTGGAACACTGTATGGCCAAAATCCAAACATGAACATTTTTGTAATTGTTAAAAAGAAATAAAATAAAATAATTTTTTAAAAAAACTAGAAAAAAAGATTTAAAGTCATAGTGTCCTAATTAAGAGCTAAAACTGTTGAGAGGAACAGTTGAGCGAGTCAGTCGAAAAGACACTGGAAGATTTGTTGCTGCCAGGAACTGTACCTTTATGTGTTACAGTTCTGTAGGACCCGGGAACATAAGTTCCCCTGACCTCCACAGCCAGATGATGGTAAGACATTTTCTACGTGACTACACAAAAACCAGGCCATGAATGACTGTTGTGGCTCCCCCTTCGGGAGTATTCTGGAGCTCAGTAGAACAGGGTTTATGGAGGGATTGTGATGCAGCTTCTCCCACCCACAGCAATGTGTTTTCTGGACTGTTGCTTCAATGTGTAGGAGTCACTTAGCAAGGTTATTTTGGGTTGGGGTGTTTTTTTGGGGGATGGGGGGTTGGTGTTTCTTTCCCTAGAGGAAGCCAGAACATATGTAGCAGTAGGTTCAGTGTGTGTCCGTGGGAGGAGGTGAGTTCAGGATTCTTCTACACCACCATCTTGAACCAGTACCCTGCCTGTATTGTGTGTCTTTGCTAGTTAACCAGTCTGGTGACTGCAGCCTCCCCAGCTGGGTTTCTGGAGACAGAGCTCTGCTTGGCAGGGGTGCCTCCGCAGCCTGAGACACCACACTGCCATCTTGGTAGAGACAGAATCCGACACAGCTGGTGTGAAGAATGTGTGGGATGGTGCAGAATCAAGGCTACGCAGGAGGATGTGGGATGGTGCCATTTCAACGTGAAAGGGGTGGCCCGAGCTATGCTGGAAGTTGCTCTGAGAAAACTAGCACACAGCAGCTAATTTTAATTTGTGTTAGATACTACAAGAGCCAGCCTAGCTCACTGGGTAGAAAACTGGCCTGGGATATAGGAGATGAAGCTTTTTCCCCTGTTCCTCTACCAACTGTGCTGACAGTCTCCCCAGAAAGAGCCCAGAGAAAACTGCAGAAGCTACTAGGTTCTAGGTTCCTGTCTAGGTTCCTGTCTAGGTTCCATTTCTCAGCCTTTTCCCAGTCTCATTGCACCTTTGAGGGAGGGAGCCTTAGCCCCACACCATCCTAGGATGTGGCCTCTCAAAGACTGTTCTCAGAGACATAGATATTTCTCAGGGAGATAGAAAACCCGATAAATAGTCTAAACCTCTCTTTTGGTATTTAGTATTTGAGAAGGCTGAGTACCTTAATGCAAAAAGAGAAAGCTCAGACTAAATTCTCAGTTTAGAAAGGGATTAAAGCATCTGTCAGGGCAATGGGACTTTTCCTGTCTTGGTTGGGGATAACATCTCGGAAGCTGCCTTTCCACACACGCCTACCCAGATTTGGTCACAGAATTACTTAGAATAAGATTTTTTTTTTTTGCAGCTGAAAAGCACCTCATCAAGTTTCCTTCCTTCAGAAATAAGGAGACATGGGCTATAGTGATAGTAATGCAGATTACTATCTTGCCTAGCACACGGCTGACCGGGATTCAATCCTTAGCATCCCATAGGGTCCCCTGAGCAAGCTAAGAATGATTCCTGAGCACAGAGCCAGTAGCAACACCTGAGCAATGCCAGGTGTGGACCTAAAACAAGGAAGGAAGGAAGGAAGGAAGGAAGGAAGGAAGGAAGGAAGGAAGGAAGGAAGGAAGGAAGGAAGGAAGGAAGGAAGGAAGGAAGGAAGGAAGGAAGGAAGGAAGGAAGGAAAGGAAGGAAGGGAAGGAAGGAAGGAAGGAAGGAAGGAAGGAAGGAAGGAAGGAAGGAAGGAAGGAAGGAAGGAAGGAAGGAAGGAAGGAAGGAAGGAAGGAAGGACAGACGGACAACAGTTGGGGTCAGAGTCATAAAACAGGGGTTAGGGCACTTGTCTTGCATGTGGCAACCTTGTTCTGATCTCTGGCACAACATATGGTCCCCAAGCACAGCTGAGATCTTCTGAGCACTGCTGTGTGTGATCCATAACATTACATTCTCTCTTTTGCAAAAATGAAGGAAGGAAAGGAGGGAGGGAAGGAGGGAGGGAGGAGAGAGGGAGGGAGGGAGGGAGAGAGGGAGGGAGGGAGGGAGGGAAGGAAAAAAAATTGACTCCTAGATTGTTGGTGTACATGCCCTAATGGTCACAGCAACCCAGCACCCCTGCATCTGCTAAAGCCTCTACATCTTTCCTGGAGCTGTTTTTACAATTCATACTAGTAGATTGGGGGCAGATTTGGAAAAAGACATTTGATCTTATAACTTCATATGGCAGAATATTCTTATCATGGGTCTTGCTAACTTCAGTGCAATTCTCTCTTAACCCCACAGGTCCCTATGGGAGACATGTATGTAGTTTATCCAAGAGAACACTTGGTACCATCTGGATCAACCATAATGTAATCAGTCCTGCTAGTTCAAAGCAACATGCTAGTTCACCTGTGGGCAAACCAGCATGGCTCTGTAAGGCTAAAGGCAAAGTGAATTATTCTGACAGATTCTGCCCAGCTCAGCAGCAGCGTCTCCTGACAACTGGAGGTCCCACCCAAGATATACTGCCGGGGAACAAAGCTGTTTCATGAGTCATAACTCATGAAAGTTATGACTTATAGTACAAAACGAAGGAGTAACATTTCATGGGTATCTCTGTGGAAGAGTCCCAACCATTGAGTAAGGGAATTAATTGGCAATGTGACTGTCATCTCTATCGCAGTAATGCTTCATAGCAGGAAACCACATCTCTTGTGACATCGACCACTAGATGACCAAAGTAACTTAAGTGCAACTTAGCATAAGATTTAAACATAACTGCATGCCGGACACCACACTTACCTGAGGAAAATGAGAACAACTGTGCTGGGTGTAGGATCCCTCTTCTCCATGACAACTATGCTAGGGAGGGCTCTTCTCCATGTCCCACAGTGGGACTGTCACTGTAAGTAGGGAGACACGGCTCCAGGACAGACCATCCTGGTGTGAAAATGTCCTTCAATTTGATAGATCATGAATGGAGACTCATATATGGTCTCTAATGATAATAGAACTAGGGGTTCAAAGGCCCAACACAGCTAAATGAAGAAAAATTCCCTGAAAGTTGCATGACCAAACTGTTCTGAGCCCACAACCTTGAGGAATATGGTAAGGTGCAGGGAAGTGGGGGCTAAGGAATTCAATTCAATTGAATTCAAGCAACATTTGCTGGCACCTATCAGTGACTGTTACCGAGAAAATTATCAAGAGTACAAAGATGAGAGTGATCCATTTGCTAGCATGAGAGAGATGCTGTGATTTTCTAACTGCAGATCACTTCCTGTTAGTGGGTTATGAAGCCAGTTTCATGAGTATACTTGTATATGTATGTGTATATAGACACAGTTTTGTGAAATACGTAATGTAGAGCATGCATGTCTATAATGTTTAACAGATTCTTACTGAGGATTATAATATAAAAAACTAATGAAAGTTATGACTTATAGTACAAAATGAAGGGAGTGCTATTTCATGGATGTCTCTGTGGAAGAGTCCCAACCATTGAGTAAGGGAATTGTCAACTCTACCGCAGTGACACTGCATAGCAGGAAACCACATCTCCTGTGACATCAAGCATTGGTGCTGGCAAGGCAGCCAAACAGCTGTATGAGTTGTGCCTCATTGGCTCTCACATCTGGGAACCAGTAGGTTATCAACTAATCTTGTTTCCTCTGTTTCTTGTCTTCCAGCAAATTAAACTGGGCCTGTTCTCATGTTGACGATAGAAGCATATTTTCACATACTCGAATGTGCAAATATCTCTTAAGTCTCTGATCATGTTTCCTAGTTTTCCGTGAATAAAAGCAATTCTGCCAGCCAAGTCCAGAAGGAAGGCATTGTGAGGTACTTGGCAAACAGTGGGAGCCATTTTTATGGTTTATCACACAATGAGCAATAAGACTGGGTTTGTTTTGATTGATCACATCCCCAGGCTATTGGCCTTCTTCTCTAATCTCAGTCCTCAACATCTGGCTCCTGGTACTCCTGAATATATGCTGAATGCCCCTTTTCCCTTCTCAAACTAACAGATAGGAGAGCTGCAGGTGGCAAATAAGAAGGTGCCTTTAAGAGACAGGCTATGAAGGACATGAGAATAGGAGTGGACCTCAGATAGGCAGGTATGGTCCTGAGGGCAGTTAGCACCCCGGAGCCCTGATAATGGTGCAGCTCTCGTTTTTTCCAAGTCTGTATTCAATTCCAAAGGAAAGTTTCAACCAATTATTTTTTTTCAGGAGGGGGCAGTTCTAATATAGAAAGAAATCACAAGTCCGAAGAGATAGGACAGAAGACAAAGCACTTGCCTTGTACAGACAAACCTAACCAGGATTCAATCCCCAGCACCCCATAAGGTCCCCACGCCCTACAAAGAGTGATCCCTGAGCACATAGCCAAGAGGAAGTAAGCCCTGTGACCCAAAAATTAAAAAAAAGAATAAAAATAGAAAGAAATTAGGCTTCTCATAAGATCAATAACTACTTATGTGACCTTAATCAAGTTGTTCATCAGCTATATCTTTTCCCTGCTGTGAAGTGAGTGACTATATGGATTCTGAGCCGCCTCCGACTCAGTACTCAGTCTTCAGTTTGGCATTTCCCTACCAACAGTGAGTGTTGTCGAGCTGTCACATGCAAAATATCAGCATGACCATACTTGTGTGATTCGGCTAAGAAAGCATCTCTCCCTCCCTCCCATCCTCACCCAGCCCCTCATGTTAGGAGGCTATGGGATCCACCCAGACAGCTGGGAAAGCTGCAATGTATTCATTTTAGATTAATTTAGGGATGCAAACTGGAGGGTGCTTAGACAGCTCCTTGTAGCATATTTGGATCATCTTAAAAGCTTTCATCACCTATAAAATGTCGAGAACTCTTTAATATTCACTGAGGGAAGAGACAGGGTTTGCCTCTTCAAATGTCACCATTACTTTTTACCAGAAAATGCACACTGGGCTGGAGAGATAGTACAGGGGGTAGGCTTGCATATGATTAACCCTGGCCCAAATCCCTGGCGTCATGTATGACCCCTGAACTCCACCGGGAGTGATTCTTGACCATAGAGTCAGAAGTAAGCCCTGAGCCCTGCCAGGTTGGTCCAAACACTAAGAAAAAGGACAAGGTAATACCACCTCCATGGAGACAAAGTGTAAAGCTTCACTTTTAGCAAAGCATTAACCCAAGCATTAACGTGGGTTCTAACAGTCCACTCTGAAGTTCAGCCTCTTCAGAGGAGAAGAGACATGAGTGAGAGACATTAGAATCTCAAAGCCTCTATCTTTGCTCCCTGGAGGACAGACATGAGAGCTGGCCCCAGAACTCAAGCGGAGCTTGAGAAATAAAAAGGCAGAAAGGTGCGGTGAGTTTCCTGGTGACCAACACAGAGATGGTGTTTGGATGTTAGTTTCAACACTTTCTAGTTGTGGGAAGTCAGAAATGTTAATTGACCTCACTGTGCCTCAGTATCTTTATTTGTAAAATGGAACCGTAATAGTCTCTCTCTTATGCAGCTGATAGGAAGAGTGGTGAAATACACAGGCAAAGCACCCAGTGACTCTATGAAGCACAACAAAGGTTAACTGGGGCCCAAGAGATAGTACAAGGGCTAATATGTTCACCCTTTATGCAGCCAACCTTGGTTTCATCCCCAGCACAGCATACCCCCTCCCCAGGACTACCAGGAGGGATCCCTGTGCACAGAGCCAGAAGTGATCCTTGAGCATTATTTGTAGCCCTAATCTCCATCCTCCCCAAATAAATAAAGGTTTATTTATTTTATTATAAATAACTAGTGTAATAATCACTATCACTATCTTCCCATTCATCATCTATTTGCTAGAGCGGGCACCAGTAGTATCTCCATATGTCCTGTCTCATGCTAGTAGAACCCAAAGGCATCCGCTTGCTCCAGGAACATAAAGAGCCTCAAACCATTATATTAGGTCATGGGAATGACCTAATATAAATGTTACTGGTATTTGGCATATCAAATATAAAATGAGCAGCTTGCCAGGCTTGCCGTGCGGGTGGCATACTCTTGTAGTAACCTCTACATAAAGCATTTATTGATGAACCGCGCGGCCGCTAGTGGCCACGCGAGCAGGCTGTGATAGTCTGGTCTGTTGGGTGGAGTTGTGACCAGAGGGAAGTCGGATGTGGAAAATGGCGGCCCCCAGGGAGTAGGGGGGTCATCTAGCTTGTTGTGAGGCTCTGCTGAGGTGGCAGGCCAGGGCTAGAACCCTCCATCCCTCCCGGGCACCTCATGAGTGGCTGGGCACAGGGAGAGCAAGTAGCAGCTCTGCCCCATGTCTGAGAGTCTCTGATTCAGCATACCTGGGCCTATTGAAAAAAAAAAAAACTGCTGTAGGGTGGGTGTCGATGATCCGGGCTGTGATAGTCTGGTCTGTGATTAATAAAATTTAAATAATTAAATAATAAATATTCAAAGAAATTAGATAGCTTTTTTTAAATTAAATAAAAGCTTACTAGGGGTGCTCTGTAAGCTTGCATTCACTTTAAAGTTATCGAAGCCCTGTTTTTAACCTTCCAAACACAGATAATGAGATCATTATTTTCACATTCTCAGCTTCTGGGTTTGCAAGTCCAACCAGAATCACCCAGGCCACTTTGGGTCTCCTCAAGCCCTGGTTAACTGGTGATCTTTTTTCATAAGGTGCGTCTCACCTTCCATGCTCATTGGGGAACCCCAGGCAGTCTCTACTTTTTCCTCTTTCTCAGGATATTCGTTCTGTGGAGCACACGCCGAAAGTTCAGCCTGGAGAACACCCCAAACCCACCAGAGGAATTACTATGTCTTTTAAAGAATCTTAAAACCCCAGGGTCATAGCTGTCTCTTCTCTGTGCTCAAGGAATAAATTTTCAAAGGGATACTATATTCAATTAACGAGTCAATTCCCTTGTAGATGTGAAATTATCCCTAAAACATCAGACTAAGGAGACTGTAACAATGAGAAGCAGAGAGAGGTTTGGTTGTAACAATAGGAGAGCTCATTTGCAATGCAAATGAGCAACCAGCAGGCAAATGAACCCTTATGGGAAAACCACTCATCATCAAAACCTGCTTTGCTTTGGGAAGACTGCAGCGTAAGGACAAGTGGAGTCATCGCTCCATGAATCCTCTCTAATACTGGATATTAGAATTATCCAGATATTCTTCAAGGACATTGCATTTGAATCAAGCAAGCTGCTTTTGTGGTGCAGCCCATAATGTCTTTAAAAATTGACTCTACAACCAGTTGTGAACTGAATTATTTATGATTGTCGCCAAAGCTCTGATAGTTTGGAAATAAACTAGTCAGGCTTTTCTCTCTGTTTTTATTTGTAGGAAAACAAGTCATTCAAGCTTTTTTAGTGATACAATGTGACTTGCTGTCGAAGGCAGTTACAAATTTTCAAGCCCTGCCAAGCACAGGAGTTCCCAGAAGGGACATATGTTTTCTCTGCTTTGTGTTCCAAATTTGCCTTAAAAACATGCAATTATGTGAAGGCCTGATTTATATTTTCAAGGAAAAGCACAATAATGGCTCTGTTTTGTAGCAGTGTTTTTCTCCAAAAGCGTATTGATATTGCTGCCTTTTCAAACGAAGTTGGCTAATGATCATTGAATGTTCGCTTTCCATCATGACATATGAAAATTTGATGAGTTCTGTGAGATTAACAACCGATTTCTTAAGTGCAATGGAAATTTAGTTAACACAGTTTTGTAGAGCAAGCCTGAATAATCTCCTGTAGTTACCGTTCATCCATTTTCTTATTTTTTGTGAGGGGTGAGAGATGGAAGGCCACATGAATTACTACCAAGAGGCAAGGAGAGACTAGGAAAACCAGGATGAGGAAGGGCAAACTGTGCAAAGTATAGAAGTCATGAGCTTAAGTAGAGGGGAGGGTGAAGTAGAGTATTATTGAGAATGGAGGGTTGGCTCTGGGTCGAAGCAGGGGAGAAAAGCTTTTTCTTAGCATTTTAAGCTTAAATGAAAATTACTGTAAAGCCCTTTAAATAAATTATATACTCACACTGGCTTTAGATTCCATGCCCTTCATTACTGTTATTAATGATGGCTTTTATTCCTCGCTCAGCAGTCTTTCTAGTAAATGGACTGAGGAGATGAGTCTGTCTCTTTCTGGATTGGGGAGCCCCCTCCTGGGAAACAGAGCAATTTTTTCTGTTTGTTCTTTTTCAGTAATGAAGGGAGAGGAAGGTGAAAGGCCAATCTGATACTATCAGGTAGTTAGTGAACAAATAATTAGTACAATATAAAATTCCAGGTTTCATAGCTAAGTAAAAAGGCTATACAGGGCCTATGGAAAGATAGAGTTTACAGAAAAAAATTATATATATGTATATATGTATACACATATATATAATTTTTATATATACATATAAAATATATATAATGCAGTTGTTATGAGTACATTAATTTAAATTCAATTTATCCAATTAGGAAATTTTGCACTCAATATACTTATATTGTACATTTGGAATTGCAAAGACATTGCAAAATAAAAAGTAAAATAAAAATGACATAAAGACATGTCTTCCCCATAAATTTTGAGTCTTATGGGATGTCATTTTCTCTTTTTTGTTTTCTAGTTTTTGCTATTTTTTATTTGATTATATCACCATGGGATATACAATTATAAACTGTTCATGACTGGATTTCAGTCATACAGTGCTCTAGCACCCATCCCTCCACCAGTGCACATTTCCCACCACCAATGTTCACTGATTCCCTCCCCTCCTCCAGCCTGCCTCATGCCAGGCACTTTGACACCATCTTCTAGTCAGAGCTGAGACTCAGAGACTTATTTTTTCATATAGCTTGTGTATGAGCATAAAAGCCTGAAAAATGCTCATCTGTCTGATTTATTGGCTAGAGGTTTGTCCCAAGACAACTTTGAATTCAGTCAGCAGTGATGTTTTTTTCCTTGGGTAAAAGAAAGACCCTTACCCCATAATTTGAAAGAATCATCCCTCACTTGTTTCTTCATCTTCACCCATCAGATTTTCATGTATTGCTTCCTGCAGTATGTCTTGCCATAAAAAATCATATCACTGTATCACTGGCTTCCCGTTCATCATCGATTTGCTTGAGCGGGCCCCAGTAACATCTCCATATGTCCTGTCTCATGCTAGTAGAGCCCAAGGGCATCTGCTTGCTCCAGGAACATAAAGAGCCTCAATCCATTCCAGAATGAGGTCTATAAATGTTACTGGTATTTGGCATATCAAATACAACACGGGTAGCTTGCCAGGCTCTGCTGTGCAGGTGGCATACTCTTGTAGTCACCTCTAAACCCAGCATTTATTGATGAGCCGGGCTGTGATAGGCTGGTCTGCTGGGTGGAGTTCTGACGAGAGAGAAGTCCAGATGTGGAAAATGGAGGCCCTCATGGAGTGGGGGCCGTCTGGCTTGTTGCAAGGCTCTGCTGGGGTGGCAGGCCAGGGCTAGAACCCTCCATCCCTCCTGGGCACCTCGTGAGCAGTTGGGTACAGGGAGAGCAAGTAGCAGCTCTGCCCCCATGTCTGTGAGTCATAAAGAAAAATTTAGATAGAAACTTCTGAGAGTACTTTCATTCTAGAGCTAAGATCATAATTATTGTTCCTCAATTAAAGCAAATTGAAAAATCATTATGAAAGAGGTGGTCAAGGTTGTGACAAGAGTAGAAGAGCACAGGTCTGTCCTGTTGAGGTCCTGAGATCAATCCATGGCTCACACACTTGCATCTTCATTTTCCACAACAGTGAATGATCCTGTTGTCACCCCAGTTTGGAAAAGGATGGCACTCCAAAAGATGATTTGATAATACAGTGATAAATAAAACAGTGTAATTATAAAGTCACTCAAGACAGAATTTTTTATAAGTATTTTATTATACTACCGTGAGATATACAATTACAAAGATGTTCATATTTGGGTTTTGGTCATACAGTGTTCCAGCACCCATCCCTCCACCAGTGCCCATCTCCCACCACCAACATCCCCGGTTCCCTCCCCCTCCCCCAGCCCTTCTCCATGGCAGGTTCTTTATTTCTTTCCCTTTCTTTCTATCTCTTTCTCTTTTCCTTCCCTTCCAGATTGTGGATTAAAGAACATACATTAAAGGGTTGTCATGTGTATCTGCTTGCCTGTATTTAATGCTCAGTTCTAGGTTGTCATTAGTACTTTCGACAATTGTTAGCACCCTGTTCCATTTTCTGTCTTACCTAGCCTCTGACTCCCACACGTTTGTGATAATTTCCACCTTTGACAAAACCTCCTGATATATGTTTCACTTGGCCTTAGATATTGGTATCCTAATATATACATATATATTTATATCATGCAGATAAATGCAGTCATTCTATATCTGTCTTTCTCCCTTCTGGCTAATTTCACTCAACACGATCTTCTCCATGTCCATCCATTTATAGGCTAATTTCATACTTCATTTCTCCTAACAGCTGCATAGTATTCCATTGTGTAGATGTACCAAAGCTGCTTTATCCAGTCATCGATTCTCAGGCACTCTGAGAATTATTTCCAGATTCTGGCTATTGTGAATAATGCTGCTATGAACATAAAAGTAGGGATGGTGTTTCCTCTGCGTAATTTTGGCTTCCCAGAGTAGATTCCCAGGAGTGGTATGGCTGGGTCAAATGGGAGTTCAATTTCTAGTCTTTGGAGGAATGTCCATATTGTTTTCCAGAAAGGCTGTACCAGCCGGCATTCCCACCAACAATGGATGAGTGTCCCTTTTCCCTCACATCCATGCCAACACTTGTTGTTGTTGCTCTTTTGGATATGTGTCAGTCTCTGTGGTGTAAAATGATATCTCATTGTTGTTTTGATTTGCATCTCTCTGATGACTAGTGATGATAAGCATTTTTTTCATATGTTTTTTGGCCATTCGAATTTCTTCCTTGTCGGAGTTTCTGTTCATTTCTTCTCCCCAGTTTTTGATGGGATTGGCTGATTTCTTCTTGTAAAGTTCTTCCAGTGCCTGATATATCCTGGATATTAACCCCTTATCAGATGGGTATTGGGTGAATATTCTTTCCCATTCTGTGGACTGCCTTTGTATCTTTTTTTCATTCCATTTTTTTAAATTCATATTTTATTATACCACCATGAGATATACAATTACAACATTGTTCATGTTTGGAGATTTCAGTCTCATAGTGTTCCAGCACCCCTGCCCTCCACCAGTGCCCATTTTCCACCACTGATGTCCCCCATTCCCCTTTCCCTCCCATAGCCTGCCTCCATGGCAGGTTCTTTATTTCTTTTCTCTCTCCCTCTCTCTCTTTTCCTTCTCTTACATATTGTGGGTTGCAACACATACACTTAGAGGCCATCATGTGCATTTTTTCCTGTATTTAATGCTCAGTTCTAGGTTGGCATTAGCCCTTTCAACATTTATTCAGCACATGATCCATTCTCTGTCAAGACAGAATTTAAAAGGTGCTTCTTCAGTTTAACAGAATGGCAAGTTTCCCAACAGCTTTGACATCAGCTTGGTTTTCATGAGAAGATCACCACTTTGGTGACTGACCAAAGAGATTTCAAAAGCAGATCTTAGTGGGAAAATATAGACCTTTTGCTATCTTCCTTTTGAAATGGAACAAGAATATCAAAAACATATCTTGGCTTCCTTCACCCACTGGCTAGTGCATTCACTAAGGCCAACTTTTAGGGATTTTCATGAAAGAAAGCCCGTTGTTGAGAGAGCAGTTAAGACCTGGAGAATAGGCATCCTCTGGTAAACTGAGGAAGCATGATTACAAGAAACCAGTTTCCTGCAAACTTGCTTGTACACCAAGAGCACAAGTTCTATCATGGTCTTAGAAAACTTATCTCAGGAAAGAGATCTTTGATTATTTCCCCAAACCTCTAACAGCTCTCAGGCATAGGAGACAGACAGAAGGCTATAAAGCTTGACTGGGCAAATCAGTTGGGGTCACTTCTCTCCTCTCAACCAGATCCTTGGGTTTCTCTCTGTGTCTGTGAATGCCCTCCCCTCTCTCCTCTCATTCCTTTTTACTTCTTCCATCTTTCCAGCCCAACACTCAACTCACCCCAGAATTGGGGTCTGAGGAATTAGCTAAATTAGAATGAAAGCTATGGAAAAATGAGATTTGCAGTGTGCTAAGTGTTTCTTGGAGACTCAGCAATCTCATTGGCATCATAAAGAGAGAAATTACTGGGTTTGAGAAATTGCATCTGACAGGCGCTGCTGTTAACATGATAAGTCTTTAATTTATTTTCCTTTTGTTTTGATGAGATTGAGCATCAAATGACCCTTGAAGACCTACAAAATGTAAACGCACTTTTTCAGGTAGGACTCAACCAGGTAAACTTCTAAATATTCTTTTGAGTAATCTGATTCTCTTTTTGACTTTTTTTCACTGGAATGTATAATCTTTTTAATTACTGTGAAATAATAAATTTTAATTGTAATTTTAATGAAATTAGCAATGAATTGTGCATGAATTGGAGAAATTAACAAAAATGATAACATGTGTATACAGACTATTGATAAGTTTAATTAATATATAATTAATTAAATTATTAATTTAATTAAATTATTAATTTAATTAATTATATATTAATTAAACTTATCTCTGGCACCTATAGAATAAACAAAATGAAATTGTGTTCCTAACTGATACTTTTTTTATCCTTCTAGGAGTATGAAAATAAAGGAAGACAGCTACTGGATGTGGAAACTTTCAAATGCATGATGCAGCGGTGCATGAGGTCACAGACTGAAGTAAATATGATTCTTCAGTACTAGTATTCCAGTGCTAGAATGTTGGACCATTGAAACTGCAGTTAAAGTTGTAACCATATGAACCAATTAGGGTTGATGATCTACCCGTAAGATCACTTTCTACTCTAAACTCTGGTTTCTACTGAGATCCATCTGACAGATTCAGCAGCTTATAAGGACAAATGTCTTTAAATTATTTGCATCTTAGTGAATAGTGAATGTTTAAAGATTTTTCTTGAAAAAATGAGGTTGTTTATTATTTCTATATGCGATGTATCTCCCACTCCCAATCTGCTAGAATTTTAACCATTTCTCCACCATTCTGGTTAGCCCAGGCAATAGCCTGAGACTATGAATTTTTTTTTTCTGTTTGGTCTTTCTTTCTTTTCTTTTTTTTTTTTTTTTTTAAGGCCATACCTGGTTATACTCTGGCTTACTTCTGGCTCTGTGCTCAGTGATCATTCCTGGCAGTGCTCAGGGGACTGAGCACTATGGGGTATCGGGGATTGAACCCCGGGGTCAGCTGCATGCAAGGCAAATGCCCTTCCCGCTTTGCTATAGTTCCGGTCCCTGGACTGTAAAATCTTAATGAAAGTCCAAGCCTGTTGAGACTCCTCTCACAGAACAACATAAATTGGAATTATGGGAGTAATACATCAAAGGCAGTCATTTATTTCTCACTAATCTAGAAGTCAAGGCTAAAATCTAGGAGCTAACATCTGAGATCGGGGACCTTCATAGTTAGATGGGGACCTCTTCCAATTTGCTGACTTCTTATAATCTCAACATGGATGAAGATACTTGGGGTTCTCCAGAGTTTCTAATATTTTGAATCCTAGGACCTGGAGAAATAATCCAGCACTAAGATATTTGCCTTGCACACAGCTAAGCAGCTAAAACCAAGTTTGACCCTTCACATCCCACATGGTTTCTCAACACCCCCAGGAATGATCCCTGAGAACAGAGCCAGGAGTAAGTCCTAATCACAGTCAGTTGTGACCCGGAAAAACAAAACAAAATCTAATCTTAAGGATCCCACCCTCATCACCTAAGCACCTTCCAAAGGCCCAAGCTTTCAGTGGTGTCAAGAAGGGCATTTAGCTTTAATGTATATTCTGTAATCCATAGTCTGGAATGGAAGGAAAAGAGAAAGAGAGAAAGGGAAAGAAATAAAGAACCTGCCATGGAGGAGGGCTGGGGAAGTGGGGAGGGAACTGGGGACGTTGGTGGTGGGAGATGGGCACTGGTGGAGGGATGGGTGCTAGAACACTGTATGACCAAAACCCAAATATGAACTTTTTAATTGCATATCTTTGTAATTGTAAAAAAAAACTTAAAAAAAGAAGGGCATTAGGGTTACAACATAGGAACTGGAGGAGATATAAGTGTGAGGCTATAGTAGTTATAAAGGTTTATTCATAAGGGAGACACTGTTCACCTTCTGTTTGTAAAGCTTCTATGACTATATCCTAAGTTATAGAAAAACATTCAAGCTTTTACCCTGAACAAAAACAGCCCTTTGCAGAATACAGGAAGTTTGGGTGTGTTTAGATATTTAGCCACTATGTGAAGTGATTGTTTGAAAGCATCTGATTTCTAGATGTTTCTACTCACTTTGTGCAATACTAAATAAAAAATTTTCTGTTGAAAAGAAGGAGGATAGTTTTTAAAAATTATTTTATTATACTACGGTTAGATATACAATTACAAGATGTTCATGTTTGAGTTTTGGTTCTACAGTGTTCTAGCACCCATCCCTCCACCCATGCCCATTTCCCACCACCAACGTCCCCGGTTCTCTCCCCCCATCACCCAGCCCACCTCTATGGCAGGTTCAGAAAGAGGAGAGTTTTAAGTGGGCAAATTGTTTTGTGTTTTACTAATATCAGTGATCTTTAAAGCAGAACATTCTCAGGTCTAATTAATTTTGTTATTAAAATGTCTGTCTCTCTAGACCTCTCCCCTGATTCCTACCATCTCATTCCTTCATTCAATATTTACTAGAGGAACACTCAGTAAATATTTTCTAAGGTGTTGTCTTGGCCTCTGTGGCTCACAACATCAGATAGTTCATAGTCTGATCTCAGGAGATTGTTGCAGCTTTAGAATTAAGCACAGACACCCAGGGAACTCTTAGCCAGACCAAGGGAACGTTTCCTCCAGAATAGATGAACCTTAGGGTGATTGGGGGAGATCTGGGTAAATGCTTCATAAAGAAGGAGGGGGAGTAAAGGTTCCAGATCCTTTGCAGAAGCACCAGGAGCAGACACAACTTGATGTCTGCAAAAAGACCCAGGGGGACTCGTGTGAGGGATGAAAAGAGACATGAGAGAATTCAGAGCCATTGAGATTGGTTTAACTCACTTAAATATTATCCAGCACATCACTGAGTATCCACAAAACCATTCCTTCATGCATTTATTTTTACAAAAATGTATTGATTTATGACTGTACCTCATTGTTTTAAGGAATTTATATATTTCATTTCCTTGGTGTCTGGATTAGCAGAATAGCTCTGTTCAGAAAACATTCTTTTTCTTTTTCATTACTGAAAACACAGAAATTTAGAGAGTCTGAATAACTTCACTGGTACCACTCAGATTCTAAATAACAGATTTGGAACTCAAACTCTGATCTGATGCCAACACTAAGTGTGTCTGTTCACCTGCAAGGTGACAGAAACACCTAACCACAAGACTAGGACAAGATAGTTTTTTGAAAAATCTCATTTAAAATGCCAGGATCAAGAAGTTTATAAAATTATTAGGGAATCAGCCTTCTGCTTTGCTGCTCCCTCACCAACCTCTCCTCATGACTTAAAATGGATGCTCAGAATGCCACCATCTCATTCTCATTCCAACAATCAGAAAGGAGGGAGTTGTGAGAAATGATTCACCTCTTCCATTCAGGACTATTTCCAGAATCTGCCAATCAAACTTACTTTTCTTTTACAAATGTCAATTTACTGATTTTTTTTATTATATCACTGTGGGTTAGACAATTACTGATATTTTTAAAGGTATTATTTCACACCAATTCAAAGTATGTTACCACACCACAACCACCACCAGGGTACTGAAGTTTCTTCACCTTCTCCTCCTCTGGTATCCCAAGCCCGGCCATGAAAGTTCATGATTTTGTCTGTTCCTGTGCTGTGTTTACTTCACATATGAGTGAGTCACCTGACTTATTAAAATAACCATCACTATCACTATCACTATCTTCCTGTTGATCATCTATTTGCTAGAGCGGGCACCAGTAATTTCCCCATATGTCCTGTCTCATGCTAGTAGAACCCAAAGGCATCTGCTTGCTCCAGGAACATAAAAAGCCTCAAACCATTATATTAGGTCACGGGAATGACCTAATATAAATGTTACTGGTATTTGGCATATCAAATACGACACGAGCAGCATGGTCTTATGTAATTGCAAAGTAATCAGGTCATTGCAGTCTTTACTGTGGTGTTGCATGTGTTCAGATAAAAGTTGGCATTCTACAGTTAGGAAGAAAGGCTAAGAGGAACAATATCCCATGCGTTTTCTATTATTACAGAATAGTGTACTTCCTTTGCTTGAAACGTTGACCTAGCCTAAATCACTTGATCACTTGATCACTTGACATCCCATTATTCATCGATTTACTTGAGTGGGCACCAGTAACATTTCCATTTTACCCTATCACGTGCCAGTGTAGTCCAATGGCATCTGCTTGCTTCAGGAATACAAAGAGCCTCAAACCATTCGTCCAGGGTCTTGACAAAGAAGTCTGACCATCTTATAGATGGGCGGCCATGTGATGTCCCATGGGATTCAGTCGGTAACGGCTCTAGTCCAGCAGTCATCTCCAAATCACATTATATGTCCAGCCCATCTGATTTTCGATGTCTTGGCAAATGAGACAGCGTCCCAGACTCTGGAACAGCTACGGAGGTTGGAGCTCCGATTCCTTCTTTCACTTGAGTGAGGCGTGATATTCCAAGCATAGCTCTTTTGATTCCTCTTTGGGAGACCTGAATAGCATTCTCATCCTGCATTAGTAGGGCCCAGATCTCTGAGGCATATGTTAATGCAGGGAGAAAGGTGGAGTTGAAGAGATGTGCCCGGAGCCGGAGGTTCTTTGTCTTTTTAGCTATTTCTTCGATGCTTTTGAAGGCATTCCATGCTGCTCTCTTTCTCCTGCGCAGCTCAGGTTTTAGGTCGTTCATCATGTTGACTTTTCGACCTAGGTATACATAACTGCTGCATTCAGAGATGTTTGCTCCATTGAGAGTGAATAGGGCCTCTGGAACTAGCTCATTTTTCATGAACATAGTTTTGTTGAGATTCAGCTGTAGACCTATCTTTCCACATTCTCAGTCAAAGTCTCGAGCTCTCGAGGTCAAAGTAAAAAAAATCTCCCACAATGTGTGCAGAGAAGGAAAAGAGAGAGAGGGAGAGAGAGAAAAGAGATAAAGAACCTGCCATTTAGGCAGACTATGGGAGGTGGGGAGGGAATTGGGGACATTGGTGGTGGGAAATGGGCACTGGTGGAGGGTGGGGTGCTGAAACACTATGTGACCAAAACCTCTAAACATGAGCAATGTTGTAATCTCACGGTGGTATAATAAAAATGTTTAATTAAAAAAAAAACTCTCGAGCTCATTCGCCAACATGTCAAGGCGCGAACCTCAGGCGACCAAATGATAACATCCAAACTTGCAAAGCAGTGCAGAGAAGCGATAAAGGAAGACCTTAAAGAGAGAAGAGCAGAAATACTGGAAGATGCAGCAGAAGCCAGGAAAAGCATTCACAACGCCCCGCCTGTCCTTCGCCAACTATAAGACCAAGATGACTGCCCTACAATGTCCTGATGGATTGATCACATCTTCCAGAAAGACAATGGAGAAGATTATCCATGACTTCTACTCAGGTCTCTTTGATAGCCATGTCCACCTGCCCACATACCATATTCCGCAGGATGTATATGTCGTTCCCAACGTTCTCCCTTCTGAAATCTACATGCCATTTCATCCATAAAAAGGGAACAGCACCAGGCCCAAAGTCAGACCTGAACACCTGAAGAATCTTCCTTTAGTACTCATCAGTACACTGACTTGGCTCTTCACACTCTACCTGTCTGAATGCAAGGTGCCCTCCCATTGGAAAACCAGCAGGACAGTTCTACTGTTCAAGAAGGAGACATACACAACATTGGCAACTACCGCCCCATCTGCCTATTGTCTGTCATCTACAAGCAGTTCACTCGAGTCATCCTGAGCAGTATTGCAGAACATTAGATGAAGGGCAACCATGTGAGCAAGTTGGCTTCCGAAAAGGATTCAGCACAATTGACCATATCCACATGGTATCCAAGCTCATTGAAGTTTGGAGGGAGTTCAAGATGCCCCTCTGTCTCATGTTCATTGATTTAAAGAAAGCCTTTGATTCTGTGGAGACTGAAGCTGTTATCGAAGCCCTAGCCAAACAGGGTGTTCAAACCCAATACATCAAGACCCTTCATGAGCTGCATTACGGATTCATCACCAGGATCTCACCATTCTACAAAGAAGTGATCATCAAGTCAAAAGAGGGGTTCGGCAGGATGATACCATTTCACCAAAACTCTTCAGTGCCACTCTCTAGGACATCATGCGACAATTTGAATGGGAAGGAATGGGAGTGAAGATAGATGGTCGGCAACTATACCACCTTCGCTTCGCTGATGACATCGTTCTAATAACACCAAATATTAGCCAAGTCTAAATCAAATGCCAAAAAATGGGAAGGACAAGAATGAAGAAGGATGTTTGGAGGGTGCATAATGACCTGAGGGTTTCAGCTGTAGGTGCATCAAGAGGCATGTGTGTGTCTGTTCTGAACCATACCCAGACTGCACTTCTCATGTAGAGCAGAGAAGGTGCTTCCCTGATTTTGCATTTAAACATCTTTGCATGTGCTATTCACATGCTCTCTCCTCTGTTTTCACCTGACTTGTGCCTTCTTTCTGAATTCTGATATTTCCTTTTTCCCAAAAGGTGGGTCCATTGCCATCTGTGAAAGAGTCCAATAAATATTATCAAATGAAGGACTCTAAGACAGTGCAGCCATAACAGAGTACAGAATCCATCCTAACTTTCTCAGTGAGAACCTGGCTCTCCTTCAGCCCAATAGTGAGCTGCAGTGACCAGAAACACAGAATTGATCATTTTGCATAAGTTGCTGGTTTGCTTGTCTGTCATCTCTCTGGATAATGAATGCCAGAGGGGAGAAGAAGATACATTTAGCTCTAAAGCCTCAGCATCTGAGACAGGGCCTGGGGATTCAATGCGCGTTTCTTTGGTATATGAAAGAATGTATTCAATGTCCCTCAACATATGGCATAAGCATTCTGAGGAGGCAGCGTCCAGAGCAGAGACTGTTGGTGAGGAGAACCTTGTCTCCTTGTCTTCCTTGTCTCTGAGCTGTGTGCGGCCAGGGGATGTCCTGGTCCTGGTGCCGGCTGACTCCCACCATAGTTTATGGTGTGAATGGAGTTTGTCACCCTGTGAAGAATGCCAATGTGCCTGAGCTCACCCAGGTAGCTCCCAGATTCTGTTTAATGGTGCCAGGGGTGGTCTGTGTTGTGGTTGGAGCCCACTTGGTGAGCACTGAACTCTGGGTTTGTGCATTCGCCATTCTGGACAAGGCTCTTGTGGAAATCCTTATGGTCTAGGGTGGTTTGGTTTGTTGGACATTCATTTCCAATCTATTTGCCATGTGTTATGCTGCCTGGTGTTGCCTGGCTGCCACAGAGAAGTGTGATGTGGAAGGATCGTCTGCCGAGAATGGCTGAGAAGGTCCCGGACTGCACTTAGCCCAATAACCAGTCTCTCCTCAGGGCCCCTCCACTGCTGGTATGGAATGTGGCAAGGACAACATCCTACAGTCCTGGAACCAGGCTTCATCTCAGTTGCTTTTATTTGCAATCAACACTGCACAAAGATAAATATTCGTGGAATTTATACTGAGAAGCCAACATTTTGCTCCCCCAACAGATATCATAATCTGCCATCTCTGTTGAGCATCCTTTACTGGAATGGTGGGATACTGGGATTTGAAGGTCTCTTAGAAAATATTTTTTTCAAATACAGGCAAAAAGGTACACATGATAACCTCTAAGTATATGTATTGCAATCCACAATGTGTAAGAGAAGGAAGAGAGAAAAAGAGAGAAAGAGAAAGAGAGAAAAGAGATAAAAGAGATAAAGAACCTGCCATAGAGGCAGGCTAGGGGAGAGAGGAGGGAATTGGGGACATTGGTGGTGGGAAATAGGCACTGGTAGAGGGATGGGTGCTGGAACACTGTATGGCCTAAATCCAAACATGAACACTTTTGCAATTGTTTATCTCATTGTGGTATAATAAAATATATTAAAAAAAAGAAAATAATCTTTTCAATGTCCCAGTTTTTTCTGCTAAACCATGACCCAGCATTGGCCCCAATAGACTGAGTTGAAGAGAGAGCTCAGGCCTTTCTAGAGAAGCCCATTTCCAGCTGCCCTTAGAAATATTTCCCTTGTGAGATGAAATGGGTCTTTCTTGACATCTTATGCATTAAGCAGATTCCAATTTTTTTTTGGAAATAGAATCTGAACTAATCATGCATTTGTCCCCTAACAAGCTGAAAACAATATACCTTTAATAACATAGGTTTTGTAGCAGGAACCCAGCCTTGGCTTAGCTGGATTCCCTGGCTCAAGGTACCCCTAAGGCTGCACCAAGGTGTTGGTACTCCTGGTGTGGCATCTGACATGATACAGGGGACAGCCACTTCCGCAGGCTGCTTCCAGGTACTGATCCTTCTGGAGTTTTTTGCTTAAGGCCTTAGTGACATGCTGCTGTTGGCCAGGGACCACCCTCTTTTTTGTAGCAGATTTGGACCCTTTCATGGAGCAGCTTTTTATAGGACAGAAGCTCCATTAAAACCACCAAAAGAATGATCCTGTTAGTAGGACAAAATTAGGATCTCACATACTCTAATCACAGGATAATGTAGGGCAAGAATACCACAAGGCCAGGCTCACAAGTTCCTTTTCTTACCCACCTGCTTTGGCCACATGGAAGAAATGTACATACTTTCTTCCCACTGAGGATCCTTCTAATAGTAAAAAACAATGTGGGTGACTTGCACATCTTTTTTTGTCACATGCGATGCTCCTGGGAGCACCTCACCATCACATCTCAACCATAAGGGCCACCCACAGAAGCTGCCATGTGGTTTACCTCAAAGTAAAGCTCTGAGACAAAGACCAGTGTTGGGGCCAAAACTAATGAGGCTGGGGTGGACCTGTTGGGAGAATGAATACCCAAAAGGCGCACAGTCGCTCCCCGCTGTTAAGGTTGGGTTTCAAACACTGAAGTCCTAGGAGCTTCCAGCTCTCACTTTTTCTTTTTTTTCTTTTTGGGTCACACCTGGTGATGTTTAGGGGTTACTCCTGGCTCTGCACTCAGGAATTACTCCTGGTAGTGCTTAGGGGATCATATGGAATGCTGAGGATCAAACCCAGGTCAGCCACGAGCAAGGCAAACACCCTACCTGCTAGACTATCGCCTCCAGCCCTGCTCCCAGCACTCACTTATAAATTGCTGTATCCGTGTACTGAATTCAAATTAATAGTCCTATTGATGTTTTGGAGTAGTAGTTCTAGATATCGCTGGATATTACGCAATCGACCATATCCACACAGTAATCAAGCTCATTGAGGTTTGTAGGGAGTACAAGATGCCACTCTGTCTCACGTTCATTGATTTACAGAAAGCCTTTGATTCTGTGGAGACTGAAGCAGTCATCGAAGCCCTAGTCAAACAGGGTGTTCAAACCCAATACATCAAGATCCTTCGTGAGCTGTATTACGGATTCACCACCAGGATCTCACCATTCTACAAAGAAGTGATCATTGATGTCAAAAAGAGGGGTTCGACAGGGTGATACCATCTCACCAAAAACTCTTCAGTGCCACCCTCGAGAACATCATGTGACAATTAGAATGGGAAGGAATGGGAGTGAAGATAGATGGTCGACAACTACACCACCTCCGCTTCGCTGATGACATCGTTCTAATAACACCAAACATTAGCCAAGCGGCACAAATGCTGGCTGACTTTGACCAAGAATGTGGAAAGGTAGGTCTACAGCTGAATCTGAAGAAAACTATGTTCATGAGAAATGAACTAGTTCCAGAGGCCCCATTCACTCTCAATGGAACAAGCATCTCTGAATGCAGCAGTTATGTGTACCTAGGTCGAGAAGTCAACACGATGAACGACCTAAAACCTGAGCTGTGCAGGAGGAAGAGAGCGGCATGGAATGCCTTCAAAGGCATCGAAGAAATAGCTAAAATGACAAAGAACCTCCGGCTCCGGGCACATCTCTTCGACTCCACCGTTCTCCCTGCATTAACATACGCCTCAGAGACCTGGGCCCTACGAAAGCAGGATGAGAATGCTATTCGGGTCTCCCAGAGAGGCATCGAAAGAGCTATGCTTGGAATATCACGTCTCACTCAAGTGAGAGAAGGAATCCGGAGTTCTGACCTCCATCGCTATTCCAGAATCAGGGACGCTGTCTCGTTTGCCAAGGCATCGAAAAATCAGATGGGCTGGATATGTAATGCGATTTGGAGACAACCGCTGGACTAGAGCCGTTACCGACTGGATCCCATGGGATGTCAAAAGATCACGTGGCCGCCCACCTACAAGATGGTCAGACTTCCTTGTTAAGACCCTGAAGGAACGGTTTGAGGCTCTTCATATTCCTGAATCAACCAGATGTCATTGGGCTACATTGGCACGTGATAGGGTCCAATGGAAATGTTACTGGCGCCCGCTCGAGCAAATCGATGAATAACGGGATTCAAGTGATCAAGTGATCAAGTGATGTCAATAAATTGGAAATAAAATGAAGACTGCCCCCTTCCTCCTGTATCCTCTCTTCCAATAATCTAGTAAATAGTTTACTCTTATAAGGTCTATAATCAGCTTTCCCTTTCTAGGATATTGAACAAATAGAACAACTTTTCATGAAAATAGACTATGAAGCAATGGGCAGAATCCAGTGGGTAAGTTGGGTTGCACCAACTTTATATCTTTCTAAGTCTGAATTGTAGTTAGAACGAGAATTGAACATTGTCTGGTTATAAGTCTGTTGTTTTTAGGATTATGCCCGACCCTCAGCAGCATGTCTGACAATGTGAAGCAGAAAAAGCAGTAAATTTAGTTTTCTCAAATTCTTGCCATGTCTGGTTAATCTTGAAATTTGTCTAAGTCAGAATTTTTCAGCTAAGGAAAGTTCCAGGAAAGGTCACTTAAAGTCAGGGAATGAAGATACATTCACCACCTTAGCCAAAAAAGTAAAAATACCAGTGCACTAGAAATCTAATGTTCAAAAGACACATTAAGAGAATCATATCTGTTAACACATGTAAAGTGCTCATAACAGAGACATCCATGGAGCAAATTGTTAAAAAATATTGTCATCATTAGCGTCTGGGGAAGCTGGAACTTGGCTCGCCCGGCCCAGCTGACTATGGGGCCCCCAGGAGGACAGATGGGTTTTGGGAGTGGGCCCATCACCTCTGGGGGGTCCCGGAAGCAGCCGGATGAGACTCCGCCCACCACACTAGCCACCACCTACGCTGTCCGGACGCTGGGATACTACCTCATGACCAGATTAACAGAGCAAAACCAGTTCGAGCCCAGGTCGCATGGGCCGCTTGCGGCCGCTACGGTCCATTAAAATAGTGGAAACAGTAATGTCCTTTAATGCACTGCATTCCACGATGTGCAGGAAAGTTTGGCGGGAGGGAGAGATAAAGAGGAGAGAAATGACATACAGAACCCGCCAAGTAGTTGAGGTGTGGGGGGAGGGAGGTGGGGACATTGGTGATGGGAGATGGGTTTGGGTGGAGGGATGAGTGTTGGAACACTGTAGAACCAAAACTCTACATGAGCATCTTTCAATTGTATGTCTAAAATGGTGTAATAAAATTTGGGGGGGGGAATATTGTCATCATCATAATTGTTAATATTACTCAGTTTTGGTTCTATAATAAAGAGTGTGCTTTTAACACTCTCTGCCATTATACCTGTCAGTGTCCTATTGTAGGATTAATTAAGTTCTCAGATGACAAATTGAGCCATCAGTTGCTTCTTTTTAAGGCCCTGGGCCAATTCTACAACCAAATCATACTTGTATTTTTGTTGTTACCTGACTGGAAAGGAATAGTCTAGATTCTAGGGAAGACTCTCATGAAATAAGTCTTCAGAGTGGACAGAGAGCAGAGCTGGTTCTGGAGTAAGTCTTCAGAGTGGACAGAAAACAGAGCTGGCCTGAGTCCTGTGGCCCTTCCATCGTTTCCCTCATTTCCTTCAGGTTGAGAAGTGACTTCTACAGCTCATAGCTTGGAGAGAGAAGTCTAGAATGATCCCGTTGCACCAGTCTTGCTGTCACTTGGTGATGTTTGGTCTTAAGCTCTTTTGTTTGTTTTCTGCTTATTTGCTTTGGGGGGCACAGCTGATGGTTCTCAAGGGTTACTCCTAGCTCAGGTTAAGCCTGGAAAGCCCAGAGAACTATACAGTGTGCTGGGTATTAAAACAAGGCAAATACCTTACCTGCTAGTGTACTGTCACACCAGCCTGATCTTAAACATTTTTAAGCCGTAAATTTCATAATTTCTAGAACAAGAGTAACACTAGCTCTAAATGGCTTACTTCACAAGTCATCATGAAAATTGAAGTGCAGGAGCCAGAGCGATAGCCCAGCGGGTAGGGCGTTTGCCTTGCACACGGCCGGCATATGCCAGCCCGGTTCGATCCCTGGCATCCCATATGGTCTCCCGAGCACCGCCAGGAGTAATGCCTGAGTGCAGAGCCAGGAGTAACCTCTGAGCGTCGCTGGGTGTGACCCAAAAAAGCAAAAAAAAAAAAAAAATTGAAGTGCAGCTCCATATTGCATAGAATGCAGTTTCTCTTGACCTTCGCCCTTCATTGTGCTTCTCCTTATACTTGGTTATCATCACCATTATTTTAGAGAGAGACTCGGAGGGGGAAGAGAGTCTCACAGCTGGGTAACAGACTTTTAGTCCTAGTTTTAACAACCAAAATTCATCCCAACAGACTCCTAAATATTATGTCCTGGGCCGGGAGCGAGCTCTCAGGCCTGGAGCATGTGCTTTTGCATGTGGGAGCCCTGAGTTAATCCTCACTGTGCCTGGTGCCCCAAGCACCCCAGGAGTTAGCTCAGAGCTTCCCCTGAGCACTGCATTCAGAGCAGCCCTATGGCCTCCAAATCAGAATGATGATGATGATAAGCATGGTGATGATGATAATGCCTCATCCATGAGAAGATTTACCATGCTCAAAAAGAATGTGTTGACACCAGAAAAACAGAAAGAAGTACTTCAAAGATTTTCCTTTTCTCTCCAGGACAGTTTCTGTACATATCTGCAGCTCGAATATTCAAAGCAAGCTGACTCTTTAGCCCAACAGCAAGAGGTCTCCTTCCAGCTGCCTGCACTGCTGCAAGCGCTGCCATTTGGTGGTCCCGTGCTGCGCTGCGCTTTTCATGCCTGACGACACCTTAGCCATGATCAGGGAAGATGGGACGATTTATTTCTGGTCTCCGCAGCTGAAGTTGAAAAGACGAAAAGCAGGTTTTTGTATGTGATTTTCATTTGATAAGGATGCTGAGTGCTCCAGTTTGATTTTATTTGCTATTTTAAACTGTTCCTCAAGAGGCATGATTACAGAAATTGTGTCCTTGAATATAACATATTCATATTGGATTGTGTGAGTTTATGGAATGCAAATAAAATATGATCTCTGTATGTTGTACAAGATAATACTTCATTTTGCTTCTAAAATCAGATGGAGCAATGAATAACACATGATTCCATCATGTAATTGGTCATGTGTCTTAGTAAATAGCAAATAAAAAAGAATTAGTCTCCCCCCTGGCCCCTCCCCCAACACACACACAACAGTAAGTGGTTATTTCAGCTTGGAGAGCTATGCTAGGGTTTCTCCTTAAAGACTAGGAACATAAATTTAGAACGCAAAAAGCACCTGTGAAATACACTTAGAATAAACACAAAATGCCCAGTTCATTTCAGAATATGGTCCAATGCTCCCTGGTGGTCGGTCTAGTGGTTAGGATTCGGCACTCTCTCAGAATATGGTCCATCTCTAAAACCATCCTTTTGGAGCCAGAGCGATAGCACAGATGGTAGGGTGTTTGCCTTGCCTGCAGTTGATCCATGTTCGATACCCGGCATCCCATATGATCCCCAAGCGCTGCCAGGAGTAATTCCCTGAGTATAAAGGCAGGACTAACCCTTGAGCCTTGCCAGATATGACCCCAAAACAAAAGGTAAATTATTTTTAAAAACTATTATTTTTTAATTTTTGGGTCACACCTGGCAATGCTCAGGGCTTACTCTAAACTCAGGGATTGCTCCTGGTTTCGCAAGCAAGACCCTCTGGGATGCTGGACTCGAACCCAGGTTGGCTGCATGCATGGCAAATGCCCTCCTGCTATGCTGTCGTTCTGGCCCCCATTATCTCATTCAACAAGTTATTGAGGCCCAGACACTGTACAGACTCTCTGACGGCATCCTGGGGATGTAGAAGCCCTCTCAGAGCACAGGACGCATCGCCACTTGGGAATTTATAGTTCTCTGGAGCTCCTCAGGCCACTGAAGAATCCCTGCTTGAAGAGAGGGAACAAACTTGACTCTGCTTGTAGATAGCAAGTTCTTTCTAACTCAAAAGGAAAGCCAGCTAAAGAAAACTCTGATGATGACCAATTATATTATAGACAAGAATGGCTGGGGGAGGGGGGCAGAGTTAACCAAAGCTGCTGTCTTATCATTTCAAAGGCATTTTTTGTTCGTTTGCATCTTTTAAACCCTTTTAGCACAAGCACAGCAGTCGGAAGCCCAGGTGGGTGACAGATGCCGTCAGCATGCCACAGTACAACAAACTGATCGTCGGCACTGGGTGAGCGCCTGCAACTCTTCCACCTCCCGGAAGAGTCATGTGGGGAAACTCATTTCTGTGTGTGAGTTTAAGCAGATACACACACATTCACAGTCTCAGGGTAAAGTCATGAAGCCATTTTTAAAAAGTGTTGCAATGATGACTCTAGCCAAGATAGGCATGCTGAGAGTAGGCAAAGAGATATACTTGATAACTTTCCAGTACCTGCACTGCAAACAGTAGTGCCCAGAAGGAGAGAGAGAGAGAGAGAGAGAGAGAGAGAGAGAGAGAGAGAGAGAAAGAGAGGAGAGAGAGAAGACAAGTGCCTGGCATAGAGGCAAGCTTGGTGGGGGACATAGAGGCAAGTTGTGTTGGTGGGAGGGAAAACTGGAGATATTAATGGTGGGAAATGTACACTGGTGAAGGAGGGATGGGTGTTGGGACATTGTATGACTGAAATCCAATCATGAACAACTTTGCTACTGTGTACCTCATAGTGCTTTAATGGAAAAGAATGAGAGAGAGAGAGAGAGAGAGAGAGAACAAGGAATTGACTCACTGGTTGAACACTTGTCTTACATGTGTGAAGTCCTGAGTTCAATTCCTAGTACCACCAAAAATAAATAAATGGAATGATTAAAAAAAAATTAAAATAAAAGAAAGTACTATAGGGCTAAAGAGAGATAGTACAGTGGATACAGCATTTGCTTTGCAAGTGCCCAATCTAGGTTGGATTACAAAACCACAAATATATCCTTCCAGTACTGCATATGGTCCCCTGAGTACTGCCAGGAGTAAGCCCTGAGCACAGCTAGCTATAGTGTCCCCGCAAGTACTGCAGCTCGCAGCTCAGTCAGAGCTGCTGTGCAAAAGTATCACTTGGTTCTATAGAAATGCTGGCACTGTTGCCTTAGAAGAGGCTCTCTTTTCTATACTTCCAGGATGAAGGTATAAGGAAGGCTGGGGCGGGGGAGGGGGACAATCTTGTTGCACATTATTTTATTGTATATTTTTAAGTATTTTATTATATCACCATGATATATACAATTACAAAGATGTTCATATTTGGGTTTTGGTCATACAGTGTTCCATAACCCATCCCTCCACCAGTGCCCATCTCCCACCACCAACGTCCCCTGTTCCCTCCCACATCCCGCCTCCATGGTAGGTTCTTTATTTCCTTCCCTTTCTATCTCTTTCTCTTTTCCTTCCCTTCAAGATTGTGGATTAAAGAACATACATTAAAGGATTGTCATGTGTATCTTTTGCCTGTATTTAATGCTCAGTTCTAGGTTGATATTAGTACTTTTGACAATTGTTAGCACACTGTTCCATTTTCTGTCTTACCTAGCCTCTGACTCCCACATGTTTGTGATAATTTCCACCTTTGACAAGACCTCCTGATACATGTTTCACTTGACCTTGGATATTGGTATCATAATATGTACATATATATTTATGCCATGCAAATAAATGCAGTCATTCTATATCTGTCTCTCTCCCTCTGGCTAATTTCACTCAACATGATCTTCTCCATGTCCATCCATTTTTTTAAACATTTTATTATACCACCTTGAGATTACAACGTTGCTCATATTGAGAGGTTTCAGTCACATAGTGTTCCAGCACCCCTCCACCAGTGTCCATTTCCCACCACCAATGTCCCCAATTCCCCCCCTCTCCCATAGCCTGCCTAAATGGCAGGTTCTTTATCTCTTTTCTTCTCTCTCCCTCTCTCTCTTTTCCTTCTCTTACACATTGTGGGTTGCACTACATACACTTAGAAACCATCATGTGCATTTTTTTTGCCTGTATTTAATGTTCAGCTCTAGGTTAGTATTAGCGCTATCAACCTTTTTTTCACACATGTTCCCTTCTCTGTCTTACCTAACCTCCAACTCCCACACGTTTGTGGTAATTTCCACTTTTGGTAAAACCACCTGATATATTTATGTCATGCAAATAAATGTAATCATTCTATATCTCTCTCTTTCCTTCTGACTAATTTCAATCAACATGTTCTTTTCCATGTCCATCCATTTATAGGCAAATTTCATAACTTCATTTTTCCTAACAGCTGCATAGTATTCCATTGTGTAGATGTACCAATGTTTCTTTATCCAGTCACCAGTTCTCGGGCATACTGGTTGTTTCCAGGTTCTGGCTATTGTGAATAGTGCTGCTATGAAAATAAAAGTGTGGATTGTGTTTCCGCTGTGTGTTTTTGGCTTCCCAGGGTATATTCCCAGGAGTGGTATGGCTGGGTCAAAAGGGAGCTCAATTTCTAGTCTTTGGAGGAATGTCCATATTGTTTTTCAGAAAGGTTGTACAAGTCGCATGTCCATCCATTTATAGGCAAATTTCATAACTTCATTTTTCCTAACAGCTGCATAGTATTCCATTGTGTAATGTACCAAAGCTGCTTTATCTAGTCATTGATTCTCGGGCATTGTGGTTGTTTCCAGATTCTGGCTATTGTGAATAATGCTGCTATGAACATAAAAGTAGGGATGGTGTTTCCACTGCGTATTTTTGGCTTCCCAGAGTAGATTCCCAGGAGTGGTATGGCTGGGTCAAATGGGAGTTCAATTTCTAGTCTTTGGAGGAATGTCCATATTGTTTTCCAGAAAGGCTGTACCAGCCGACATTCCCACCAACAATGCATGAGTGTCCCCTTTTCCCCACATACATGCCAACACTTGTTGTTGTTGCTCTTTTGGATATGTGCCAGTCTCTGTGGTGTAAAATGATATCTCATTGTTGTTTTGATTTGCATCTCTCTGATGATTAGTGATGATGAGCATTTTTTCATATGTTTTTTGGCCATTCGAATTTCTTCCTTGTTGAAGTTTCTTTTCATTTCTTCTCCCCATTTTTTGATGGGGTTGTTTGTTTTCTTCTTGTAAAGTTCTACCAGTGCCTGATATATCCTGGATATTAATCCCTTATCAGATGGGTATTGGGTGAATATTCTTTCCCATTCTGTGGACTGTCTTTGTATCTTGGTCACTGTTTCTTTTAAGGTGCAGAAGCTTTTAGTTTCATGTAGTCTCATATGTTTATCTTTTCTTCTAGTTGCTTTGTTAGTGATGTTTCATCTTTGAAGATGTCTTTAGTTTCAATGTCATGGAGGTTTTTTCTATATTTTCTTCAATGTACTTTATGGGGCTTTATATTTTCTTCAATGTACTTATGAGGCTCTTCATATTCCTGAATCAACCAGATGCCATTGGGCTACATTGGCACGTGATAGGGTCCAATGGAAATGTTACTGGCGCCCGCTCGAGCAAATCGATGAATAATGGGATTCAAGTTATCAAGTGATCAAGTGATCAAGTACTTTATGGATTCAAGTCTGATACTGAGATCTTTAATCTCCATTTTTATCTGATTTTTGTGCATGGTGTTAGACAGAGGTCCAAATTCTTTTTTCACATGTTGCTGCCCAGTTTTTCCAACACCACTTGATGAAGAGGCTTTCCTTACTCCATTTTGGACTCTTTGCACCTTTATCAAAAGATTAAATGATCATGTGTTTGAGGTTGGGTGTCAGAATACTAAATTCTATCCCATAGGTCCACAGGTATTTTAGAGACAAAATAATATTTCCATTTTATTAGCAACAAAAACTCAGACCAAAGTACACCAAAATGATTCCAAGAGCATACTGAAAGAGAAGACTTGCTGGTGAACGGTCTCTAGAAACCTCTCAGTCCAAAGAGATAGCAGCGGCCCGCCAGGGTTTATCACCAGCACTATGTTGGGTTTCCCGAGCACCCAACAGTAAAGACTCACCTCAGGGTCAGCCCCACACACAGAGCCAGGAGTTAGTCCTGAGCACTGCAAGGTGTGACCCCCTTAAAGGAAAACACACACACACACTCACACACACACACACACATGCACAGAGGTGTTCTCTAGTTTGGAAGGAATATCCTATATGTTTTCATCAATAGCAATAGAATAAAAATTGCTTGTCCAGGTCCTTGACGCTGTTTGATTACCCTCAGTAATTGACTTCAAAGGTCTACAGAGTAGTGCGAAGGAAAGTTAGAAAATTTCAAATCAAGGTGGAATCAAAGCAAGCTCAGCATTAGAGGGGGTGCAGACCGTGGGAGTTTACTGGGGTGTGGCTAAGAAAGGGGCATGGTGTGAAGGGTTGGCCCAGTCCTGCCTACAGAGGCTTTCAGTGGATCCCTCCCCAGTCCTTATCTTCCTCTTTCCCTACTTGACCCATTGGCAGATGGAC
Organism: Cryptotis parvus; assembly: GCA_021461705.1. NCBI lineage: Eukaryota > Metazoa > Chordata > Mammalia > Eulipotyphla > Soricidae > Cryptotis > Cryptotis parvus. Next base: position 60,378 of record JAJIBD010007688.1, on the reverse strand, counting down.
GTTCCTGAAGCTTCTGCTCCCTGAAGCTTCTACCACTTTAATGAGTGGTTCAGTAACCTTAGGTCATCTAGACAGTTAATTGCCATTACATTTAATGTCAATTATTAATCTAAATATATGTATTAGAGATTACTGTAATGATGTGTATGTATTGACACTGATCTGGGTTCATATAATTACTGCTAATCATTTATAAGCAATGTGTGTGGATTTATAAACTCAGCCTCATTTTCTTCTGAAAAGCATCCTGGCATACACAGCTCAGAGGTTGAAACAGTAACTTAGAGGCTCTCTCAGTTGACAGAACTGCAGCGGGCCAGGCCTAGGACATGTGGAGGCAGGTACCGTTTTGTTCCTGCATGAAATTCAGGAGGAAAGTGAGAAAAAGACATTTGATGCCAAAGCAAAGACAAAGGCTTTGAAATCCAGAAAGAGACCCTGTGTGTTCCAAGCAAATGGGTTAAAACAACAAGTTGCTTTTTATTTCCACACTGAAGCTAACCTAGTAGGGAAGGGTTGAAGAGGGCTGTGTAAAATGATGGTAGTAGGGAACTAGCTAACCAGGGTGCAGAAAGTGCCCTTGCTCCTCATTGTTTGAATCTACTTATCTCTACAGCAGCAAGTGTTTTTGGCAGCTTGTATTTTTGAGCACTAAAAGCACACCAGGGACTAAACCAATGTGTTTTCATTCATGATTTCTTTGTCCCCTCTTCTCTCCCATCAGATGGGAAGTGTGAGGATTCCCTTGATAGGTTATAGGCAGATAGATATGATAGATAGATTCCCTTTGAAGGATTAGGGGAACCGAGTTATGAGCTTTGACCTAACGTGCCAACCAGCTGGCATTCTGAGACTACACTGTGGAAAACAGTGCCAGTCCCCAAATGGAAAGGGAGGGACCCATTTACCATTGAAAACCAGGCAAAAAAAGAGGTTTCCCCTAAGTACGAAGTTAATGAGGGAGCTCAGCAATCAGGTGTGGACAGTTGCTTCTTTGGCTGGGGCTCTCTGTTGTTCGGAATCCATGAAAAGCATGTTCTACTGAGAGTGTAGTGGGAGTTGATGTTGACTGTATGTGTCTTGATCTGCAAACAGAAACCGTGAAATCCAACTGTACGAAGCCTCTAACTTGGAGCCATACTGTCAGATGAGTGGCCTGGATGCTGTCCCCCTGAGGCTGGACTATTGGTAAGAGAACTCAGGGTGGGTCCTCACTCAGCTGTAGCATCTCTGTGCCAAGCATCAGAAACTCCCTTCTCTGTGCTTGTGCAGCTTGGTTCAGTTGTGTTCGGGAAATCCCAGCTGGAATTGCAGGAAGCCTGTTGGCCCACATCAGTCCCCCAGAAAAGAGGGGCCCTCTGTGCAATAGTCAAGGGGAACCCAGAAGGTCGACATGGGTCCCAGAGTCCCGGGATAGTGAAGTGGTCTGTGTACTCAGTGGTGTGTATGAACCTTCCTGAAATGCATCTTTGACCTCGTCACTCTGCTTCTTTCCCCAATGTCATTTCCTCTCCAGAATATTCCGGCCTGTGGGTGACACTGAGCCCTCCTCTGTCTTTCTTTGCCCTTGAGTTTGCAGCCCACCCAGGAAAACAGAGCCCCCCAGCAGGGTCCCTTTATCCCTCATGTTGCGCCCACCTCCTACAACCTTCCATCCTACAGTGCTCACTGAGCACCCACTGTGTAGCCCACATCACAGGGTATGGGGGGTACCCACATGGATCAGATGAGGGTCTCATGGCCCTCAGTTTCTCAGGAGTCCATGGGCCCCTGCTTAAATCCCATTTATTCATGAGCCAAATGTCATCTCTATGGATTCCCCAGAATCTTTACATCCGAAACCAGCATTCCGCTCTGGTAGGGCTTTGACTGTGACAGGTCCCCGTGTGATGGCACATTGAGCAGGCTCAGAGTCACTTACCACTGAACAGCTCAGTCTGTCCTGGGTGTTCTCTGGCACCTGCTCAGAGATAGTGCCTCAGGAAACTCTGAGACAGAATCTCTTTCTCAGCTGTGCAGCCATTCTGGCAAGATGAATCATTCATACACACCGAAAGACAATAACAAATAGCAGAGAGATTGTCCAGGGGTTAAAGCACTAGCCCTACAACCTAGAACCCTGGTTCAAATAAGCCCCAGCACTGCACACAGCTCCATGGGCACCACCAGAGGTGTGTCCTGACCACAGAGCCAGGACTAAACTCTGACTATCGCTGGGCATGACACCTTAAACACATACACACACACACACACACAAACACACACACACACAGACACATACACACAAAAGATGAATCAGCCCTTCAATTCTCTTCTCTCGCCTGGTTCTAACTAGTGAATGGGGCTCTACTTTTCCATTCAGACACTGGCACCATTTTTTCAATGTGAACCCAGGAGGACACATAATTGGGATGTCAGATCTCAGGTCTCCTCTCAGCATCTGAGTCTGTGCAGTGGGGGATCATCATGGTTCTTGTCTTATAAGAGAATTGTGAGTGGAACTGAAGGTATGTGTAGGAAAGACAACAAGTAGTGGACCCAGAGGAACATCTGTTGATTGTCCATATCTCTCCCTCTCTCCCTCTCTCTCTCTATCTCTCTCTCTATATATATCACATATATATGTATATATATGACAGTGATACAGTGTATATATATATAACAGTGATACAGTGTATATATATATACATATATATACAGTGTATATATATACATATATATGTATATATATACAAACAGTGTATATATATACATATATATGTATATATATACACTGTATCACTGTCTTCCCGTTCATCATCGATATGCTCGAGTGGGCACCAGTAACATCTCCATATGTCCTGTCTCATGCTAGTAGAGCCCAAGGGCATCTGCTTGCTCCAGGAACATAAAGAGCCTCAAACCATTCCATCAGGTCATGGGAATGAGGTCTATAATTGTTACTGGTATTTGACATATCAAATACGACACGGGAGGCTTGCCAGGCTCTGCCGTGTGAGTGGCATACTCTTGTAGACACTTCTAAATCCAGCATTTATTGATGAACCGCATAGCCACAAGTGCCTGCGCAAGCTGGGCTGTAATAGGCTCTTCTGCTGGGTGGAGTTTTGACGAGAGGGAAGTCTAGATGTGGAAAATGGTGGCCCTCATGGAGTGGGGGTCATCTGGCTGGTTGCGAGGCTCTGCTGGGGTGGCAGGCCAGGGCTAGAACCTGCCATCCCTCCCAGGTGTCTCGTGAGCAGCTGGGCACAGGGAGAGCTGGTAGCAGCTCTGCCCCATGTCTGTGAGTCTCTGGATCAGCATACCTGGGCCGGACTTGAAAAAGACTGCTGCAGGACAGGTCCGATGAGCCTGGCTATAATAGGTTCTTCTGCTGGGTGGAGTTCTGATGAGAGGGAAGTCTAGATGTGGAAAATTCAAGTTCAGCCCAGGTATGCTGATCCAGAGACTCACAGACATGGGGCAGAGCTGCTACCGGCTCTTCCTGTGCCCAGCCGCTCACGAGGCACCCGGGAGGGATGGCGGGTTCTAGCCATTCTAGCCCTGGCCCGCCACCCCAGCAGAGCCTCGCAACAAGCAAGACGACCCCCACTAAATAAGAGCCGTTATTTTACACGCACACACACGCACGTGCACACACATACACACACACACACACATATTGGTTTTTGAACCATACCTGAAGGTTTGGCTTATTCCTGGCTCTGTGCTCATGAATCACTGCTGGTGGTGCTCCCTCTGGCTAGAAGCCCTGGAACAAATCTGGCAGGTCCTGGAGCTTTCCTTTCATCCCACCCCTCCCTACTCCAAGTAAAACAGCCCAGTTAGGGAAGGATGTGAAGGTCAGGTGTCCATCACAAATGTAACAAAATTCAAGAGCAATGGCTTTAAAAAACATATTCACTTCCATATAGTCCTGGAGTTGAATGATCCCAAATCCAGCTGCCATCTGCTCTGCCATGGGTAGTGCACTCTTCCTGGGCTGCATAGGGCCATCTCTTACAAGGCTGCCTTGGTGTGCATGTGAGATGTCAGAGCCAGCTCTCTGGGGTCTCCTCCTGTAAGGACCCAGATCCTGTCACGAGAGCCCCGGTCTTGTGACCCATCCAATCCCAATTAGTTCCCAAAGTTTCCATTTCCAGGTATCTCCAAATGCTGTCATGCTCAGGGTGACAGAGCTTTAGATAAAGACCTTGGGAGAAGGGGAGAGGGGCAAGGGTGGAGGGTCAAGTACTCATTTCAAAACACTAAGTATATAGACTTGACTCCTGCACCCTTGCCCAGAGATTCACCCCTTGCCCAGGGATTCAGCAGCAAATCATTCCACCTTGAGTGCCACCATCCAGTGAGGTGTGGATAGCCCCGTTCTCCAAGGACCCCCATATCTCTAGAAGATGGTCCCAAGGGTTTATTTTTTCTTTCTTTTTTTAAATTCACTTTCTGATATCTAACTTCTAAACCCATTCAATAGAAAGAAAACCTATCAGAAATAGCACTTACAAGAATCCATCATACCCCACCCCCACCGACAGGGTGCTGGGGAAGAGATTTTTTATGTCCCCCTAGAACCTCACTAAAAGATACACATGACAACCCTTTAATGTATGTTCTGTAATCCATAGTCTGGAAGGGAAGAAAAAGAGAAAGAGGTAGAGAGAAAGGGAAAGAAATAAAGAACCTGCTATGGAGGTGGGCTGGGGAGAGGGGGAGGGAACCGGGGACATTGGTGGTGGGAGATGGGCACTGGTGGAGGGATGGGTGCTGGAACACTGTATGACCAATACCCAAATATGAACATCTTTGTAATTGTATATCTCACAGTGGTATAATAAAATACTTATAAAAAAAGGACAGCTGGCTTGATTCGTATTAGTTTCTGGCTAAGCAACCAGGCCAGAAGCTTTGCTTCTTCGTTTCCTCTCTCACCACACCCCCTCACACCCAGACCTAATCACCTAGAGCAATATTGGAATCAACATGGTATTTATCCTAATCATCTGGGAGAGCCGAGTTCTAGTAAGTACAATGATAGCTAGTTACAGGGACTGAATGCTCCAGGGAGCATTAATCATGGTGTCTGAGTGCTTTTGTGGGAGCATGTTGGAAGCTAATTGCCATGTACAGAGCTCACTCTATCATTACCTTTAATATACAATTTCATGTACAATACCACTTCTATTTTGTTGCTTTCACACCACTGTAGGTGTGCCTACAACACTGTAAAATACGCCTCAGCCTTAAAAAAAAAATATATATATATATATATATATATTTTTTTTTTGATATAAAAATAAAACTGGAAGGCAAGAGGCACAGTTTTTATGAATGTTGCAAGTGCCTGCCTCATAGATCCTTGAATCATAGCCTCCGCAACAGCTATTTTTCGACTAAACAAATAAATACATAAAAGTCAGCATTTTTATTCCAGTTAGGTTTCCTACTAATTTGTCTGTAGACAAGGCATTGCCTTGTTTGAACAAAAACAAAGGGAAAAAATAGAGACAGCAGCAGAAGGGGAAAATATACTTAAAAAAAATATGCCATCGACAAGGGACTTCCTGAAAGAAACTTAGAATTTTAGAATCTATGTCAAAATCCGCGTCCAACTGGATGCGGAGCCCGGTCTTGCCAGGGCACAGGGCACTGCAAGAGTCTGATGCCAGCGCTGTTACGTAAAGCAGCCAGGGGGGCGGCTGGAGAGAGGGAGCAGGGGTCACAGCGCTGGCTTGTGTGGTGACACCGTTGGGTCCCCAGTGCTGCCCATGTTCCCGGGGCCAGGATGAAGCCTCGAGTAGCAACAGCTGTGGCCCAGACCCTCCGCCCCACCCCCAGAAGCATCTAGGATTATTTATTAGTGTGGGGGGGCCGCAGCGGGCAATGCTCAGGGGTAACTCCTGACTCTGCACTCAGGAATTTCTCCTGACGGTGCTCGGGGGACCATATGGGATGCCGGGATCGAATCTGGTTCAGCCGCATGTTAGGCTGTGCTATCGCTCCAGCCCCACTTTTAGGATAATTTAAAATCAAGAGAGTTCTTTTTTCTTTTTGAGTCATGAGGCGCCAAGGATGCATGGTGGGTTCTTGCCCTGACCTGCCACCCCAGCAGAGCCTCACAACAAGCCAGACGACCCCCTACCGACTCCATGGGGGCTGCCGTTTTCCACATCCGGATTTCCCTCTCATCACAACTCCACCCAGCAGACCAGACTATCACAGCCCGGCTAGTGGCCGCGCGGTTCATCAAGTATTGCTTTATTTAGAGGTGACTACAACAGTATGCCACCCTCACGGCAAGCCTGGCAAGCTGCTCATGTTGTATTTGATATGCCAAATACCAGTAACATTAATATTAGGTCATTCCCGTGACCTAATATAATGGTTTGAGGCTCTTTATGTTCCTGGAGCAAGCGGATGCCTTTGGGTTCTACTAGCATGAGACAGGACATATGGAGATATTACTGGGGCCCGCTCTAGCAAATAGATGATTAACAGGAAAATAGTGATAGTGATGTCAAAATAATAAATTGGTAAGAGACCAAATAAAAATTAACTTTTCCCCGTCCAGTAACCATAGCATGGACTTTTCTTGCAGTGATCCTATTTAATCCCAGTCATTGCCTGAGTTGAGCATGTAACTGCCAAAGCCCCCAAATTAGCTTTCCTTCTTAAATTTGATATAGTTCTATAGTATGTAAACAAGATGTTTATATCTCTGGGGCAGTGTGGGGTGGAGTCAGGGTGTTGGGCCACACCCAGCAGCACTCACAATCACTCCTGGCAATGCTCAGACCATATGTACTACAGGGAACTGACCCCAGGACCATATGTAGTGTGAGGAACTGACCCCAGCTTGGTCATATGCAAGGCAAGCACCTTACCTCCATGTATATCACTCTGGGGCCAGGGAAGTTGATGTCTCCAATACATCTTCCTCATGAAATACAGCTCTGGCATATAGGGTTTTTAAAATGGTATTTTCTCATAATGTTTGCAGGCTAGTAAAGGAGACAAACAACTAACATTTATGACTCGAGGATTAAGTGATAAGTTCCGGATGTGAGTAGGGACTGAAAGAGTTCAACCCTTTCAGACTTTGGGAACTCTGGGAGACTAATAGCAAAGGCTTTGTTGGGGCAAGACTAGACCTGGAGGACAGATAGATATCAACAGATCCAGAAACAGAAGGAATATTCTGTCCATGGGCGATGCTGAATTTTTTGAGAAATAAATATATTTTGAAATGAAACAAAGACGGTTTTTTGAAACAAAGATGGTATTTTCAGGCAAAAGATATACATGATAACCTCTAAGTACATATATTACAATCCACAATATGTAAGAGAAGGAAGAGAGAAGGAGAGAGAGAAAAAAAGGAGAGAAAAGAGATAAAGAGCCTGCCATAGAGGCAGGCTAGGGGGGGAAGGAAATCGAGGACATTGGTGGTAGGAAATGGGCACTGGTGGAGGGATGGGTGCTGGAACACTGTATGATCGAAACACAAACATAAAATTTTTGTAATTGTTTGTCTCATTGTGGTATAATAAAATGTATTTTTAAAAAATTAAAAATTTTTCAAAAAAAGATGATATTTGAAGGAAAGAGGGAAAAAGAGAACCAGGAACTTATAGACAGAGAATTGCTAATGAAGAGTCATATATACCCTGCTAAAGACTTGGTCTTACATCCTAAATTTTATGTGGATTTTATTTTTCTCTTAATAAATATTTAATAGTTGACTTTTATTTTGTCTTAGAAAAAGTAATAGAACATTGCATTATATACTATAGCCAGCAATGTATTTTCATTTTTGTAGTTCCAAAATAGGAAGCTAATAGCAATTTCTTATAATTCAGCCTATAAAATATTCATGAAGCTCACAGAGCAAATTATAAATTTAACCATATAAATGTATTAGTTAAAAGACGTTTTTTTAACTTTCATTTAATGATAACATTGCTTGCCTGATTAAGAGGCTTTGGGGGATAATTTGCATGATAGTCTAGGAAGTTTGCATTATATTTAAAAAACAATTGCCATAAGAGCGTTTAACATGTTCCCAACAAAATTTTGAGTGTTTGATAATTACTGCTCATTGTACAATGTTATATAGCAGATTCCAGAGTTTATCTTGCTTAACTGAAACTTTGTAGATATAAATTTTCTCTTTAAAAAAGCCAAGTCTAAACTTAATTTTTTTTCTTTTTTATTGATTTCACTTCTGATCTTCATTTTTCTCAGTTTGTTGTGCTTAGTTGCTGGTTTTCTTTTTTCCTAGCTCCTTGAGGTGTAAAGTTAAATTGTTGATTTGAGTCTTTCTTATTTTGAAAGCGGTGCATTTATCACTACAAATGTGCCTCTAACACTGCTTTCAGCGCATCCCATAAGTTTTGATATGTTGAATTTTTATTTTAATCTGTCTGAAGGCATTTGAGTTTCCTTCATTTCTTTTTCTTTCACCCAATGGCTGTTCAAGATTTTTTTTCTTGTTATTGTTATTTATTATTTTCACATACTTGTAAATTTCTCGACTTTCCCTTTGCTAATGATTTTTCAAATTTTATTCTGTTGTTGCCAGGAAGGATATTAAGTTTGATTACAATCTTCATAAACATGTTGCCTTGTTTATCCCCTAGTATTTTATTTATCCTGGAGAACATTCCATGAGTGCTTGTGAAAACTGTGTGTGCTGGTGCTGTTGAGTAAAATCGTCTCTGTGTCTATACATTTTTTAGTGTTATGCCCTTCATTTCCTCGTTGATCCTCTTTCTCAATGTTCTCTCCACTGAAAGTGAAGTATTGTAGAGTGTTATCTTTGATGTTTTACCACTTATTTCTCTATACAATTCTGTCAATGTTTGTTTTCTCTCTTTGAGTTAGCTAACATTGTGTGAATATATATCTTATCATTGTAATGTCTTCCTGATGGATTAATCCTTTTTATCAATATTGTATGTTTTTTTGTCCTTATGACAGTTTGTAGTGGATATCATTTTTCCAGGGGTAGTTGAGAGCTAGGACTTTTCAGCTCTAACAGCAATGTCCCAGAGGAACCTTTTCACATAAGTCACAGGATCCTAGCTACCATTCTACCCCTTCTTACAGCAAATACTGGCCAAGTCAAAGTCAGGGCAAGTCAATCATGCATTTCGTAAAAATGGCTGCATTTCCTCCTTAGTTGATGATGAATTGTGAACATTAATGGTCCATTTACTTTATCCCTAGAAAGCTAATGTCCAGAGGGGAAGAAGCTAACATCAGTAGGGACTCTTGCAATGTCATCTATTATCTGACTTATATTTTTTTGTCACCTAAAACAAGTACTGATTATCCCCTGGTGGGCAGTTCTCAGTGATCTCATTTCATAACTGGGTTAATTATGATTTTCCGTTTCAAAGGCGGGAACCAGGATTTTTCTATGCTCAATTCTACTGAGTTCGAGAGAGAGAGAGAAAAAAAACATGAATATGTAACTAGAAAGATTATCAGAACTTAGAATAACAAAACTTGTCAAAAATATATCCATTTATCATAACGCTTTGCAACTGAAAATAGTTTAAAGAGATAATTTGGAGTCTATTCAGTCACTTTCAGGTACTCAGTTCCCTTCCTCTAGCAGCACATGCTAATTTTGCCCTGGTCTGGAACTCTGTGTGAAGGCATGTATAATAGCTTCAGGTTAATGAGATGTGACAAAAGATTCTCAAGAATCCCTCAGCTCTCTAGTAGATAGGAATCTTTTTTTTTTTTTTTTTTTTTGCTTTTTTGGGTCACACCCAGCGACGCTGGGGGTGGGGGGTGGGTGGGTGGGGACCATATGGGATGCCACACAGGCCGGCCTACCTGCTGGGCTATCACTCTGGCCCCAGTAGATAGGAATCTTTGTAACTCCTAAATCCCATCCTAAATCCCAATGGACATGAGTGCTTTTGCTTGCTTCCTTGAGATTTAGATATGCAGACCAGATAAGCAGATTTGTGAAAAAAGGACATAATCTTATCTTCATCTGGGATTCTTCATTCTTCGGACCTCAGTGAGAAATCAGAGAGAGCCTCTGGGACAAAGTCAGTCATTCTAGGTTGTCACCCAGTTGCCTACTGCAGTGACTGTAGCACAGTGAAATGTTTCAGATATCTTGGATCTAAGAATCTGGTCTCCCGCCAGAGCTGCAGAGTGATATGAATAACTTCTGGGCTCTGGTACTCGGGATGGATGTATTTCTGGGATAGTTCTTTGGCAGGCATCCTGCTGGAGTCTGTCTCAGAGAAATTGGTGATTTCACACTCTGAGGTGGGCTCAGAGGACCCTTTCAGGGAAGGCAACATCAGAGTAGAGCACTCTACTTAAAGGAACTCTTTCCACTTTTTAGCAATTTCACTGCAAGAGAACTATCTCAATATCCAGGGACAAAAACTTACTAAAGATCTGCCAGGAATGTGGCCACAGTATGTGTCCTATAAATATATATATATATATATATATATATATATATTTTTTTTTTTTTTTTGCTTTTTGACTCATACCCAGCAACGCTCAGGGGTTACTCCTGGTTCTTTGCTCAGGAATTACTCCTGGCTGTGCTCGGGGACCATATGGGATGCCGGAGATTGAACCCAGGTTGGCTGTGTGCAAGGCTGTGTGCACACCCTACCCGCTGTGCTATCACTCCGGCCCCTATTTTAATTTTCTTGAATAATATCACAAGTGTGACTTTCAGTCCAAACTTCAGATATGCGTGAAATTTAACTGACATTGTTTTCTGGAACTCTAGTTTGATTGTATTTTGAACTCCAACCACACAATGGGAATCGGTGGTTTGAGGGGTTCCCCCCAACAAGACTGAGCCCTAGTCTGTTCCCATCAGTGGGTTGCCATTTGGTCTTGATTTGTGCAGCCACGCAGGACAGCAACCATATTTAAGCCTTCTCAGTCTGACTCAGACATAAGACAAGTTTATCCAAGGCACAGTCCGCCTCACACTTCATAAGACAGATCTTTCAGGCCAGGTCTCTCAGGTGAGGTCTCTCAGATCAGGTCTCTCAAGCCAGGTCTCTCAGGTGAGGTCTCTCAGGCCAGATCTCTTAGGCCAGGTCTCTCAGGTCAGGTCTCTCAGCCAGGTCTCTCAGGACAGGTCTCTCAGGCTAGATCTCTTAGGCCAACTCTCTCAGCCAGGTCTCTCAGTTTTCCTGTGAAATATAATATTTCTCTACAGCAGCCCTTTACAGAGTTGGCCAGGGATACCCACCACTAATGTCCTTCGCACTCTCTCCCTCCCACCCACCCAGTGGTTCTCTCCTTTCTTTATTCTCCCACTATCTTAGGAAGGTTCTCTGTTGGCTGTTTGGGAAAGGGAAGCATCTTTTGGTTTGGGGGCCACACCCAGCAGTGCTCAAGGATCACTCCTGGCAGGCTCAGGGGACCATGTGGGGTGCCGGGATTGAACCCGGGTCAACTGTGTGTAAGGCAAACACCTGACCTGCTGTGCTTTCTCTCTGGCCCCAAGGAAGGGGGAACAGTCTCTCTTCTTTATGGTTCCTCCTCACTATTCTGTCGCTACTCTGACCTTCATTCACTCAATCTTTGCGGGGCCTAGCTCCTTGGTGTTGTTTGACTACCCTAAGCACCTTTGTACTGGAACCTTTGCTGTCACTGTTATCTCCTCCAGGGCTGTTCTCTCCTTCTGAGATTCACATGCCCACAGCAGCATTGCTTGTACAGAGACACAGTCCCTGATCTCCCTTCTCTGCCCTTACCTCTCCCAGCTCATTACTGCCCTTCCCCTGTTGACCTCTGCAGTGTTCTCATTGTCATCACCTAACACGTGAGCTGTCTGTCTGACAAATATCTATTACTATTAATTTATTATCTCTCCACATTGGAAAAATCAATTCACTATGGCAAAAAAAATGTTATGACTAAGAGCACATATGACACGGCTGCATGGTTTATCAATAAATGCTTTATTTAGAGGTGACTACAACAGTATGCCACCCGCACGGCAAGCCTGACAAGCTGCTTGTATAGTATTTGATATGCCAAATACCAGTAACATTTATATTAGGTCATTCCCGTGACCTAATATAATTGTTTGAGGCTCTTTATGCTCCTGGAGCAAGCAGATGCCTTTGGGTTCTACTAGCATGAGACGGGACATATGGAGATATTACTGGTGCCCGCTCTAGCAAATAGATGATTAACGGGAAGATAGTGATAGTGATAGTGATGACTAAGAGCCTAGATCAGGACTGGACATGTAGTATATGTTTTGCAAACACTTGTTCAGAGAGGAGACAAAGGAGCCAGGGGATGTGTGTTTGTATGTGTGTGTTTGTGTATGTTTGTGTGTTTGTTATATGCTTGTGTGTTTGTGTGTGTTTGTGTGTATGTTTGTGTGTGTTTGTGTGTTTGTTATGTTTGTGTGTGTTTGTATATGTCTGTGTGTTTGTATGTGTTTGTGTGTATGTGTGTCTTTGTGTATATATGTTTGTATGTTTGTGTGTGCGTGTTGGGCGTGTCTAGACTGTAGCAGGCTCTGTGATAGACTCTGGCCTGCACTCGCAGGCAGGCAGGGCAGAGAGCAGTGAAGGGCTGCCTAGAATTTGGATGATGGTGATTGAGGCTCAGTCATCCAGAAGCTGCCAGCATGGGAAACTGGGAAATGAAGTTGTGGGAGAAATGGGAAGAACTGGACTCTCCCAACAAGCTGGTCACACATGGAACTAAACAGCTGATGAGGATCAAGGGCCTCTGCGAGTTCTGAGGTACAGACAAAAAATGAGTCCAGCAGGGGTGGGACAGGTCCCCAAGGCCCATCCACTTACAAAAAAAAATGAAGAAAATGTTTATAATTTGGCCTTTTTTTCTTTTTCTTTCTCTTTTTCTGGAGGACCATCCCCACCTGCTGTTCTCAGGGCTTGCTCTGGCTCTGCACTCAGGAATCACTCTGGCTGGGCTTGGAGGGCCATATGCAGTGCTGGGGATTGAATCTAGGCTAGCAATATGCAAGGTGAGCTCTATACCCGCAGCACTATTGGTCTGGCCCACAGTTGCTCTTCCTAAGGCATTTGCCAGCCACTGTTGTGAGTGGCGAGGAAATGGCTGGGAAGGAAAGAGAAACACTGCCTTCTCCCAACTGGCAGGAGCAGACAGAGACAGGCAGTGAGCACATTAATAGACGTCGGAAGGGACAAACTGAGGACAACAAACAGCTCAGAAGGGACCAGAAAGCGAGGGTCAGGGCAGCAGGGCAGGTCCAGAGGCACCCTGCAACTAGGGTTTGGAGGAGACTCAGCTCCTCATCCCAGAGCATTTGCCCTGGGGCAGCTCTGTGTGTGTGAGTGCCCATTTGAAAGGGGGTAGGGAGAGAGAAAGAAACAGAAAAAGGAAGTAGAGAAAGAAGAGGGAGGAAAGGTGGAAGAGAGATGAGAGGGGAGAGAAACAAAGAGGAGAGATAAGTATGAAAGAGAAGAAGGAGAGGACAGAGGAGAGGAAGGGGGAAGCAGGAAGGAGGGTGAGAAAGATAGAAAAGAGAGAGGGGAGGAAGAGAGAAGAGAGAGAAAAGATGGGAAAGAGGAAGGAGAAGAGAAGGAAAGGTGTAGAAGTGGGAAGAAAGGAAAGGAGGAAAAGAGAAGACAGAAAAAGGAGAGGGTCGAGGGGCCCAGAGAAATAGCAGAGAGGGGAGGGCACTTGCTTTGCATTCAACTGACCCAGGTTTAATCCACAGCATTAATATGGTCTCTTGAGCCCTGCTGAGAGTGATCCCTGAGCACAGAGCACAGAGCACAGAGCCAGGATGAGCTCTAATCACTCTTGTGTGTGGCCCCAAAACAAAAATATGAAAAGAGGAAAGATTTGTGTGTGAGTGTGTGTGTGTGTGTGAGCACTTTGCGTGAGGAGAGAGAGAGAGAGAGAAGAGTTGAGGGCACTAGGCACTCACCACTGTGTGAGTGGTGGTGGGGGAAATGAGTCATTAGCACAGAGCAATGGAGCTGTGGTTGGCAGGAACTGATAGACAATGGTCAATTGTCTATCCTAAGGGCAGGAGGCTAGGGCTGAGTCCTGGGCATTCGAGCCTGCTGTAACCAGAGTCATGCGCCTGGTCTTGACTGCACTAAGGTCACTGCAGATCTAGATGCGCAAGGTGGAGAGAAAGCCCAGTGGAAATGCTTTCAGGTGAACTGGACAGAGAGAAATGAGGCAAAAAGAAGAGAAAGTGTGGGCCTGAGTGATAGGACAGCAGGGGAAGGTGCTTGACTTTGTAAGGTGGACCTGGGTTTAATCTCTGCCACCCCATATAATCCCAGAGCCTACCAGGAATGATCACTGAATGCAGAGCCAGGAGTAAGTGCTGAGCACCAAGTATGGCCCAAAATCAGAAGGGGGAGAGCACATTGTGTTTAGATCACTTGCTTGAAAGCTCTAGTCTTGAACTGGATGTAGAGGAAATAACAGAATGTTAGAACATTTGACATTGGAGAGTTCTGATTATGACCAAGTCAAAGGCAAGGTCATGGTCCTGGCAGTGCGCTGCTGATACAGTAACAGGTCATTTGACGGAGATCTTTCGGAGGGGAGGAGTGGGCCACACCCAGCAGTGCCCAGAAGCAGGAAGGGTCCCCTGTGGCTGCTTGGACTCTAAAGTAGTGAGATGTTTTAATAAAATTTTTAAAATAATTCTTTTTTACATCATTACATATAAACTTAAAATGATTTTGTTGTACACTTGAAAATAATGTCAATGTAATTATGCCTCAATAAAAATGAGTTGTTTCTGCAATAAAAAGTCTTGCAAAACAGAAGTATAAAGACAAATAAACAGATTTGGCAAGACCTGAGAACTATTTCTGCATAGTAAGAGAGAAGTATTAGAACTTCCATAATAGGCAAAAATGTCTGTACTTATGTTTTCCTTAAGAAAAGATTTGAAGGTACATGCAGAAATTATATATAATGAAATAAATATATTAAATATGTACATGCTTGAGCACATGAACATCGCATGAATGGGGTGGAGGCAAAGGGAATATATAAGAAGAAAATGTATTGCCTAGTAACCTGAAAAATATATATATTGTTTTTCAGGACATCTGGGCAAAAGAAAAAGAGCAGCCTATCTGCGGTATCTATGGGAACCCCTCAGGTGCAGGCAGGGCATACTAACATTTAGAACATCCCAAGGCATAGCAAAATAACTTGTCTGTGCAACTTGAGTTGTGTTTCTCCTTGAGTTATGTTTTTCTTTGAATTTAAGTTTGTGGGCTATGATGCTAATAGCGGCTATATTATTTAAACCTGAAAAACAATATATTGTTTCTAAACAATATATTGCCCTTTGAACTTCCTGGGAGTGAGGAGAACGGAGGGAAACAGTATCCACAGGCACTTCCTCCAGACAGCAAGCAGAGTTTCCAGGAGAAACAGATTTTGGATACTGAGTCAAGAATACACGATTTCTAGCAGGTCTTCTCTCTGTCTCTGGAAATCACATGTATCACTTGTCTTCCCGTTGTTCATTGATTTGCTCTAGTAGGCACCAATAACATCTCCATACGTCTTGTTGCAAGCAAGTGTAGCTTATTCTCTTCATACGTCCTGTATGGAGTAACATCTCCATCCATCCTTTGCAAGCAAGTGTAGCTTATTCTCTTCATACGTCCTGTATGGAGTAACATCTCCATACATCCTGTTGCAAGCAAGTGTAGCTTATATTCTCTGGAAATAAATAGCAATAAATAGACTAATGAGTTATTTCCGAAATCCAATGTAGCCCTAAAATATCAAGCAGCCTGTTGAACTGTTATTTGATTATTTTTTCAGATATTGGCAACAATTTAGCCTCTTCCCTGGTTTTGACAAGTCTGACACACACCTAGCATCCCTCTCAGAAGACGGAGAGGGGCCAGCTCTTGCAGGCTCTCCCCTTTCCTTTCTCTCTGTTAGGGTTCAGAGTCACAAGTTCTTAGGAATCACAAAGAAACCAGTCAGTAATGCAAAATGCAAACAGAGTTTATTTAAGCCAGCTAGCTGGGGTCAAGCTCTCAGGGGCGCAGGCCAAAGCAAGACCCCAAGTAAGGGGAAGCTTTAAATAACATAGCCACTATTAGCATCATAGCCCACAAACTTAAATTCAAAGAAAAACATAACTTAAGGAGAAACACAACTCAAGTTGCACAGACAAGTTATTTTGCTGTCTTGGGATGTTCTAAATGTCAGTATGCCCTGCCCGCACCTGAGGGGTTCCCATAGATACCGCAGATAGACTGCTCTTTTTCTTTTGCCCAGATGTCCTTCCCAAGACCAAATGTGAGGGTGATGCCAAGCCCTTGATGACTTTTCACAGCAACATGGAAGCCCTTTGGCTCATTGAACCTGCTTGCCATTTTGCTTACCTAACATCTCTTGGCTTGCTCACTCTGTTGCCGGCTCCCTCTCTCACTCACAGGATCAGGTAGGCTGGAGCTGAACAGGGTGCCGCACACTGGTCCGGCAGCCTGGAGACAGGACAGGGACATTGTCCATGAGTGGCGGAGAGGCCTGCCCCTCTGAGGAAGGACCTGGAATCATCTACCTTTTCTGCCCAATACATTAACTTCACTTCATCCGAGTTGTATATGCTAATCTTTCATGCAGTTCTCAAGAACCCACAATCACAGGAAATTCCACTTTTGATTTAACACCACCCACTTAAAAATATTGAATTATTGATTGATTGATTTTTTGGTTCCTCCCAGCACTCCAATTCAGATCTTATCCACACCAGGCTTACACTCTGCCACATGTGGCTGTGTGCGCTGCCCTGCCCAGAGGGTGCCGGAACTCTTGGAGCCAGTGTCTACGCAGAGCCATTTCTCCACAAATTAGGTTGCTTCTACCTCTCCATCTCTGCGGTAGGACTGGGGAGTCACACCCCAGCTCTCACATAACGGTAGAGAGTCATGGCCAGCTTTGTCCCTGCCACTCGCTCCAGACTGGCTGCTGTGGTGTAGAGGCGCGACATCATGGCATCTCTACAGCGGCTTTGCCACATGGTCTTATTTTAATCCCAACCTGTGCAGAGAAAGCAGATGACTAAGTGAAGCGAATCTGAAATCACTTCTAATCTGGGCTGAGTAAACAGGTGCCTACTCCCAAGGCTTGGACCCATCAAACATGGGCACAGCATCACAGACGTTTGTTACACCACACCCTCCCCAACCCTGACCCTGAGAACTGGGTCCCAGTGCCTGAAGATCTTTTTCTTCTCACGTTTTTGTTTTAGTTACGAGGAGCCTGACAAGTGCCTGGTTCTCTATGGCGATGATCAGGTAGGCTGGGAGGGCTGGCGTGCTCTGAGGGGCAGAGAATTGTGCAAGCTTTAGGGGTGGGGAGCAGAACTGAAGGCAGGGAGGCCAGGCGTGTGGACTCAGTAGAATCCTGAGCACTCACATGGAGCAACCCTCCGTGACACACGTGTGCTTTCCCTGCAGCCTCACTCTACCGTCTCTGCTCTTGTGATTGTGGCCTGCTGGTGAGACTGGGTACTGCCCTACGGGCAGTCCACCAGTTTGCCTCAAGTCATGTGCTGATCTGGGCTCTGAAGCCCACCGGTCTGATGGGGTGTGGACACTAATTCCCGCTGCTCTTTCCACTGCAGTAGGAGGGTCGCCTGCCAACAGCACGATCAGAGCAGGCATCAGCCTCTCCTTCACCTGTGTATGTCTGGGGGAGGCTCCTCACAACAGGTGCCTGGAAGGAAGGGCCAGGTGGGAGGACAGGATCCTGTCTCTGTGTTTTGTTTCCCAATAAGAAATAGGGTTTAAAGGCCAAGCTCCTTCGAGGTGGGAGTGAAACCACAGTGGGGAGTGTATTTGCCTTGCATGCCCTGACCGGACTTTGATCCTTGGCATTCCATATGCTCCTCTGAGCACTGCACGAGTAATTGCTGAGTGCAGAGACAGGAGGTAACCCCTGAGCATTGCCGGGTGTGACCGAGAAAGCATAAATGAATGAATGAATAAATGAATGAATGAATGAATGAATGAACAAATGAATGAATGAATGAATGAATGAATAGACAGATAGATAGATGATAGATAGATAGACAGACAATAGACAGACAGACAGACAGACAGACAGACAGACAGACAGACAGACAGACAGACAGACAGACAGACAGACAGACAGACAGATAGATAGATAGATAGATAGATAAAAAATAAATAAGTAAACGTCCAGCTCTCGGCGAGAGGGACAGGAAACTTTAAACAACCTAACGGCGAATGATCTGAGACTCTAGAATGCTTTTTGGAGAAGCAAGAGAAAGGCAGATCACAGGGCACCAAATCCAAATCAAGGCCGGAACAGTAATGTAGCAGGTAAGGCACTTGTCTTGCTCACGGCTGACTCAGGTTCAATCCCTGTCACCTGCGTGGTCCCCTAAGCCCAGCCAGGAGACATGCCTGAGCGCAAAGCCAGGAGGAAGCCCTGAGCACTGCCAAGTGTTCTGAGTCAAGGAGAAAAAGGGAAAGAGAAAAAGAAGAGAGTGGTGCACATGCTGAGTCTCAGCTGGTCCAAATCACTCATTTTGCTCCTTTTGTCTTTTTCTAGGTTTTTCCCTAAAGATTTTCAATGTAGGATTTTTAAGACAGGAAGGAACAGGGGGAAAGAGCATATGGGCACCTCTGTGGAGTCCTGCAGGCCAGTTCACACGCACGCACGCACACACACGCACACACTCGAGCACACACGCACACTGTGGGTGTGGGGATGAAGTACACACTACCCTCCTCTAGGGGGCGCCACGCACATGGGCCTTGATCCCCCTAATGGCATCCAGGGTTTCGTGTTGCAACATCAGCTTCCAGACCTGGAACTCTCCAGTGGTCTAAGCACAGGGCCCGTGAGAGCAGGCAGCACCTGCCTTGGCCAGCTGTACCCCTGGAATCATTAGCTCCACGAGACAGATAAGCGCCTCCCGGCTCAGCTTCTCTCCCTGTGGCCCCTCCTGCAGGAGCTGAAGCCAGGGCAGATCCTACATATGCCCGTGGGTGAGAGTGAGGCTCACTACCCCAGATGCGGGGCTCCTGCGTGTGCCCCTGGGTGAGAGTTCGGCTCACTGCCCCAGATACGGGGGCTCCTGCGTGTGCCCGTGGGTGAGAGTGCGGCTCACTGCCCCAGATACGGGGGCTTCTCTGCTTTCATCCTTCTGACAGTGCGCTGGGAACAGGAGGGGGCAGCTGTCGACACCTGTCAGGGCTACAGCACAGCTCATTCTGTTGAAAGGCAGCCGCGCTCAGGTGTGTACGCTGCAACCTTCCCGGCAAACCCCGGCTGTATGTATGAAAGGCTGCCACATTCAGGTTTGTGCACAGCAATCTTCCCGGCAGACCCGGATCTGTGAAACATGATCATTCGCTGCCCCCTAGTGGGCTACAAGTGGATGGGCTGCAGCGGCCTTTCTTTTCTTTTCTTTTTTTTTTTTTTTTTTTGACCTTTCTTTTTTTTCTTCTCTCCTCCTCCTTCCCTCCCCCTCCCCTCCCCTCCCCCCCTCCCCTCTCCCCTCTCCCCTCTCTCTATCCTCTCCTCTCCTCTCCCCTCCTCTCCTCTCCTCTCCTCCCTCCCCTCCGCTCCCCTCTCCTCTCCTCTCCTCTCCTCCCCTCCACTCCCCTCCCCTCTCCTCTCCTCTCCTCCACTTCCCTCCCCTCTCCTCTCCTCTCCTCCCCTCCCCTCTCCTCTCCTCTCCTCTCCCCCCCTCCGCTCCCCTCTCCTCTCCTCCCCTCCCCTCTCCTCTCCTCTCCTCTCCTCCCCTCCCTCTCCTCTCCTCTCCTCCACTTCCCTCCCCTCTCCTCTCCTCTCCTCCCTCCCCTCCCCTCCCCTCTCCTCCCCTCCCCTCCCCTCCTCCCCTCTCCTCTCCCTCTCCCTCTCCTCTCCTCTCCTCTCCTCTCCTCCCTCCCCTCTCCTCTCCTCCCCTCCCTCCCCTCTCCTCTCCTCCTCCCCTCCCCTCTCCTCTCCTCCCCTCCCTCTCCTCTCCTCCTCTCCCTCCCCTTCCCTCCCCTCCCTTCCCCTCCCTCCCCTCCCTCCTCTTCCCTCCCCTCCTCTTCCCTCCTCTCCCCCTCCCCTCCTCTTCCCTCCTCTCCCCTCCCTCCCCTCCCCTCCCTCGGTTGCTCTATAAGCTGGTCTTGATCAGTGACTCTCTTGGGCGGGTTTTGATGAGCAGTGGTGTCTGGACCAAAATGGCAGCTATTATGGTGAGCAAGTCTCATTCTGAGGCCCTACAGAAGTGATGGGCCCACTCCCAAAACCCATCTTGCCTCCTGGGACCTCATGGTCAGCTGAGCTAGGAGAGAGCCGGCTCTCTCTCCATAGAGAGAGCCCTGTGCGTCCCTTCCTTCCCTTCCCTTCCCTTCCCTTCCCTTCCCTTCCCTTCCCTTCCCTTCCCTTCCCTTCCCTTCCCTTCCCTTCCCTTCCTTCCCTTCCCTTCCTTCCCTTCCCTTCCCTTCCCTTCCCTTCCCTTCCCTTCCCTTCCCTTCCCTTCCCTTCCCTTCCCTTCCTTCCCTTCCCTTCCCTTCCCTTCCCTTCCCTTCCCTTCCCTTCCCTTCCCTTCCCTTTGAACTTGTGGATCACTTAATAATATCTGTCAGCATTACATTCAGCAAACTTAGAAACCTATTTCTTAAGAAGGTCAATAATCTACTCTTAATCCCTTCCTGGTCTCTCTTCCTTGCAAGGACTTGTACAGGCTTGTCGCTATGGCCAAGCTCAATGATTTTATTGCTCTGACCTTTGGGGAATCCTAGAATATTCTAGATACTAGAACAATTTCATGACCAGAATTCTTTTTTAAAAAAAAAATATTTTATTATACCACCATGAGATATACAGTTACAAAGATGTTCATAAGATGTTCATATTTGGGGTTTCGGTCATACAATGTTCCAGCACCCATCCCTCCACCAGTGCCCATCTCCCACCACTAATGTCCCTGATTCCCTCCCTCCCTCCCCCAGCCTGCCTCTGTGGCAGGTTCTTAAATTCTTTCTTTCTCTCTCTCTCTTTTCCTTCCCTTCCACATTGTAGATTACAATACATACATTAAGAGGTTGTCATGTGTATCTTTTTGCCTGTATTTAATGCTCAGTTCTAGGTTGGTATCAGCACTTTCAACAATTATTAGCACACTGTTCCATTCTCTGTCCTACCTAGCCTCTGACTCCCACACATCTGATAATTTTCACCTTTGACAAGACCTCCTGTTCCATGCTTCGCCTGACCTTGGATTTTGGTATCATAATATGTACATATATATATTTATGTCATGCAAATAAATGCAGTCATTCTATATCTGTCTCTTTCTGGCTAATTTTACTCAACATGATCCTCTCCATGTCCATCCATTTATAGGCAAATTTCATAACTTCATTTTTCCTAACAGCTGCATAGTATTCCATTGTGTAGATGTACCAAAAGTTTCTTTATCCAGTCATCAATTCTCGGACAATCTAGTTGTTTCCAGATTCTGGCTATTGTGAATAATGCTGCTATGAACATAAAAGTAGGGGGGTGTTTCCACTGTGTATTTTTGGTTTCCCAGGGTATATCCCAGGAGTGGTATGGCTGGGTCAAATGGGAGCTCAATGTATTTGGAGTAATGTCCATATTGTTTTCCAGAAAGACTGTACTAGTCGACATTCCCACCAACAATGGATGAGAGTCCCTTTTTCCCACATCCCCACCAGCATATGTTGTTCTTGCTCTTCAGGATATGTGCCAGTCTCTGTGGTGTAAAATGATATCTCATTGTTGCTTTAATTTGCATCTCTCTGATGACTAATGATGATGAGCATTTTTTCATATGTCTTTTGGCCATTCAAACTTCTTCCTTGTCGAAGTTTCTGTTTATTTCTTCTCCCTATTTTTTTTTGATGGGGTTGACTGATTTCTTCTTGTAAAGTTCTGCCAGTGCTTGATATATCCGGGATATTAACCCCTTATCAGATGGGTATTGGGTGAATATTCTTTCCTATTCTGTGGACTGTCTTTTGTATCTTGATGACCAGAATTCTTTCCATAAATGTCATTCAAGTCAACCATGGTCAACCATGGCCAAAGAGGTCTCTTGGTGTTCCTGCACAGGTCAAAAAAGTACAGGTTTTGTATCTTCTTCAGGAAAGTTGAAGAAATGCAGCCCCCCCCCCCCCCCATCACTTTCTGCATTGGACCCAGGTGAAGAACACTGGCTCAGACAGTTACAGTAGCAGCAAGGGCATTGGTAAGATTCTCAAAGAGATTGTGTCCCTCTAGGGCAAATCATTTCATTCATTTATTTTGTGAGACTGCAGAGCAGATATATTCCCAATGAGAGGAAAGTTCTAAGGGTGGGAAGACACAGGCCAGAAAGTTCTGGTGTGTCAGCACAAGACAGAATTCAAATTTTTCCACCCTGTGTCCATCTGTAGAAAGTAGAGTGCTTCAAAGCTCTCCAGAGATAAGCAGTAGTTTTCCTTCCAGAAGGTTTCAGGAAGTGAGGCAGGTGATTCATCTGGTTAAAGTTTTCCTCCTGGGTCAGAAAGAAACGGAAGTTTTTGCCCCATGTAGAGATCCTGAGGGGAGAAGCAGGTGGATTTGTTTGCTGTTCAGAAGCTTCTAGCCATGGTACTCGAATAACTCTGGGGAACAGAGTGTACCCATCACCTGTGGAAACTTTCAATGCTATAATAAGACTTAGACTTGGGGCAGAACCTCCCAGAAAGGTCAGTGGAACTGCCTTCTGGAAGTTCCCTGACACAGCACAGTGAATTCCAGGGGCTGCCTGCTTTACTCAAGTTGGCAAGGAGCCCATTAAATAGCTCTACTCTGCTAGATCTAGTTTCAGCTAGTCTATATGTCTCCTAGACTCAAGACTAGAATCAGCTGAGTGGTCATCTGGTCTACTTCTGGCCTCTGTAGCTTTGAAACATCATTTCTAGAAAGGCGATGAGCTGAATGATGGTAGAGCCAAGGAGATGAGAAAGTAAGGGAGGTGTGTGGAAAAATCAAAAAATAGATTCATTCGCTGTCTGGACGCTGGGATACTACCTCACAACCAGATTAACAGAGCAAACCAAGTTCAAGCCCAGGTCGCGTGGCCGCTTGCAGCCGCGATCCATCAAAATAGTGGAAACAGTAATGTCCTTTAATGCAGTGCATTCCACGATGTGCAGGAAAGTTTGGCGGGAGGGAGAGATAGAGAGGAGAGAAAAGACATACAGAGCCCGCCAAGTAGTTGAGGTGTGGGAGGGGGAGGGAGGTGGGGACATTTGTGATGGGAGATGGGTTTGGGTGGAGGGATGGGTGTTGGAACACTGTAGAACCAAAACTCTACATGAGCATCTTGCAATTGTATGTCTAGAATGGTGTAATAAAATTTGGGAAAAAAATAAACAAAAACAAATAGGTTCATTCATTTACCTTGGGACTCTTGCAACTTATCCAGAAAAGAGGGGGGGGAGAATCAGGACAAATAGCATGGGAAATGACAGAATGGTTCTGTAAAGAAAACAGCGCAACCAAAGTTTCTGCCCTCTGCCATGGCTTCATCTCACTGAGCTCATCGGGTAGCAGGCAGATAGGGAAGGACTACAGGGAGGTAGAGTGCTCTGGCTCCAGAGAGTCCTTGTCCCAGACTGGCCTTTGTTCAGCTAAAAAGAAGCTCCTCTTCTCAAGGCTCTGCACGTTCACGCCTGCAGCCGCCTTCTCTCCAGCTGCCTTCTCTCCAGCTGATCTGGGGCAGAGCCATCTCGCTGGCTATACTGAGCAAGTCTTATATCAGGGTTCCAAAGCTGCTGCTGCTCTTGCTGCAGCGACCTGGCTTTCCGTGTCTCAGCTAGACAGATGCATGACTGAATAAAAGATTCATCGGAGCCCCATGTCACACTGACCATCTGGAATGTAGCCAAGCACTCATTTAGCAAATTGCTCTGCTTAAATGCAGCGGCTGTGTCTTGGGGTTGAGGCTACCGAGATGGATTGTGCGATCCCTCTTCCTTCATTTATCTAAGCTGCTCCTCTCAGACTGCCAGGGGACCTTAAAAGCCTGTTAATGCATGACAAGGCACTTGACCCACATGATTTCTAAGCCGAAAAGGAGCATCTGTCTTGAGCTAGGCTGTCCTTCCCTCCAAAGCAAGGGCACCTTGCCTGCAAGCCTGTCTTCATCATGAAAGCTGCCTTTATTAAGAATCCCATTAAGCTCCACAGTGCCTGCCATCCAACACTGGAAATATCACCCTTTAGAAAAGCATATGGTGGGCCCATGCAGTCCTGAGCTGGGTGGGGGACGGGGCAGAGACTGGTGCTTATCCCAGCAGGCAGGAGGGGACCTCAGACCTCAGATCCCTGTGGACAGAAGGTGGTCCTTGACAGCATGGTGCAGCTCGCAGCTCAGAGAGATGGAGGCGCAGTCGCAGGCAGATAATGTCAGCAAAGCCCCTGAGATTATGTGAATGAAAGTCAGAAGCAAAATGATTTCAGACTAGCAATGAGGTTCCAGGTTTGCTTTTGTTTTGTTTTTAATCTTGGTTTCCTTCCCTCCCCCCTCCCAAAGTAAAGGGACCACCAAGGGCAAGTATCTGATTGTCAGAATGCATCAGCCACTTTGGCTAGTATTGATGCTTTTACTATTTACCAGAAAAAAAAATCTTAATGGGACTATGGGAACAATACCTTACTCAACCAGAGTCACACTAAGTCTGGAAGTCAGAAGTCAAACTACGAGAGTGTTTATTAAATAAATATCATATGCTGTAACTTGTCTGAACGCTTTGAAAAACAACAAAATAGCCAATGAATGATCTTTCCCTCATATCTCTGGGGGTATCAAAAGCAACAAATACAGGGTGCACCTGACTCAGCACCGGGGAGATAAGGGGGACTTTGGAATTGGGCCTCTTGGGTTAAAACACAGAGGCAATCCCAGAAAAAGACACCTTTTGAAACTCAGTTTCCATGTCTTCAAAATTGGGTGGACATTTGTCCTGGGAATTCTCACTCAGGAAAGACTCTGGTGCCTCACATTGTCCTCTCAGGATTACTCTTCTAGTTAAAGGGTGTTCACAACTGATAGAGAACACACTGCATGGACTTCAAATACCACAGGAACTCAAAGAAAATAAAGGATGATTTGAACGGGGTCAAGTAAGGATCTTGATCCTTATGGATCAGCTGATCTGAAAAAGTAATAGAAGCTCTGGGTAAGGGGCAGGGATCTGATGGATGAATATGGAAAGCGAAGTTCAATCTACTTTGGAACAGGTAACCGCTGTGATTTCTTTAGCTGGTCAGAGGTGGTGTGGCGACCACGGCTTCAGAACACTTGCTGCATATCAGGAACAGGGAACAGAGTGGTTCATGGCACAAACTGGAGCGGGAGACTGCCCAAGGTTGCCACTATCCCATCCCCAAAGGAGGGAGCTCAGCACAATAGCCTAGGTGGATGGGATGGAATAAAGCCGGTGCTCCCTTCCCTACCAGACAGATCTAACGGCATCAATGCTGGAGTGCGTGGGAGGAGAAGGCAAAAAAAAAAAAACTCACCAGATTTTCCTTGCCAAATATTGGGGTAGATTCTTCCTCTAACCATCCTAGCTAACTCCGAGCGTAGGTCTCCAAAGCCCCAGGAGATGTGCAGGGTCTGGGAACCACAGGGTTATGGAGACAGGATCTGTGGTCTGACCCAGAGAAGTAATAGGACTGAGGTGATGCACACTGGAAAGGAGATGATATCCCAACAGTCAGTCTGACCCAGTGGGGTAACAGCCTGAGGTGAGGCACACTGGCAACGAGGAGGTATCTCAACAGTCTGACCACTGGAATAATAGGCCTGAAGTGATGCACATTGAAAATGAAGTGATATCCCAATGGTCTGATCCAATGGAGTAATAGGCCTGAGGTGATGCGGACTGGAAACAAGGTGATATCTCAACAGTGAAGGGCTTGTCAGTGCAGGTCTGTGGGAAGCTCTAAGTCTTGATCTGGGGCTTTGGGTAGAGATGAGACTTGAAGGCCTGTGGCCTAGAGAAGATGGCTCAGGAATGACTACACAATACTGGAAGAAGGGGTCGGAGCGATAGTCCAGCGGGTAGGGCGTTTGCCTTGCACGCAGCCGACCCGGGTTCTATGCCCGGCATCTCATATGGTCCCCGAGCACCGCCAGGAGTAATTCCTGAGCGAAGAGCCAGGAGCAACCCCTGAGCATCGCCGGAAGTGACCCAAAAAGGAAAAAAAAAATACTGGAAGAAATAAGTCAAGCCAAGGGCTGAGACTCCAAACTGAGGAAGGTGGGGAGCCAGCAGAGAACTGAGAGAGCAAAGAAACCAGGAGAACTCCAGGAAGGAGGAGTGGTCCAGGAGGTAATAGCTTTTCCCTAGCTGGACAGGCAGTGAGCTCAAGGAAGGTGAGAGAGGGAGGAAATCCCTTTAGAAATGGGAAAGCAAAAGCAAAAAATAATAATAATAAAAATATTTATACTATATATAATACATATAAATATATAATATACGTAAAGTATATATATTCATTCTTTGAGACATGGAAGAAGCCTGGAAAGAAATGGGCTCAGAGAGAAGCAGATGACCAAGATGACAGGAGTGTGTGGGACTGAAAAAGTGAGCGAGAAGCAGTGATGTGAAGCCGGGGAGATAGTCCGCGCTGATACCGCAGAATCAAATTCATTTCTAAGGCACCCTGTAATGACCTGAGACGGTGTCAGGACCTACTGATGCTGAAATAATTCTCATTAATAGATCATACCCTGGGGGGGTCTTATATAAGACACATGACTCAGAATTGTGGGTCTGTGTTACATTAAGGCTTGAAAGAAAATGAGCACATAGGCATTTGCTTTGTCCCTAGACTTAGCAAAGAGAATGATGGCTCTGAGTGTGAACCCCACCTCCTGGGGAATACAGCCCAGGGCACAGCGTGTCACTGGGCCGTCTCAGAGACTGCAGAGCGCTTAGCCAGGGTGGGGGTATATGCAGGACCTCCCACTCCTCTCCCACACCCTGAAGTCTGCATCTGCCTTAGTATTCTCATCTGTAAAATGGGAGTAATTAAGTTGCTACCCTGCAGCAAATTTAAGGAATGGTGCATGAAAAGCCTCTAAAGTGTGCAATGCTTATCCAAGGAGACATCTAGTCAGACTGACACTGGAAAACACTGCAATGGGCCATTTTTTCTTTCCAGTGGCAGACAGTGGGTATTGCTGTTTCATATGCCCTAGCTGTTCTGCCTGTGGGTCCCTGCATATCACATGATGTCCTGGAGTGATGCCCAGGGACACAGAAGGGCCACAAGCACACTCCAGGGGGCCTGGTTTCCAGTGTTCAGACCTGCAGTCTGACCAAGCTCATGTCCAATTCACTCTACTTGCTGCCAGTGAAAGCCCATTTGTTTGGAGAGAAACCCAAGTCATTCCCTAGTAAATGGGGAAATTGCCCACTTTGACTGAGCTTTGGGGACACTGGCTTATATATTGTCTTTCCTGTCCAAAAGGAATTGATTTTTCTTTTTCAAACTGTTGCAGGGATGTGTGAACATTCTGGCTTTGGCTTCTGTAGGAGAACTACTAAGGTAAATATTGAAGTTTTCATATAATTTAAAGGAAAGGGATCAAGGTTTCTTTAAAATATAATCTTTTGGGGCCAGAGGATTGTATAGCAGGTAGGGCTTTTGCTTTGTGTGCAGCTGAAACAAAGACAAGAGGGATTCCTGAGCACAGAGGCAGGGGAAACTCCTGAACAACACCAGGTATGGCCCCAAAATAAACAAGCTAAAAGAAAAATTAAAATCTTTTTACATCACTCTTGCCATGGAATGAAAGAATCAACCAAGAAATTGCTCCTAAGAGCATAAGGTTTGCTTCTTTAGTTTGAGCCTTCTGATTTTCCTTCCATGTCTTCACACTTGCCTGTCCTGGTCCTGCTCTGCAGCCCCTGCGGCACTGCTCTGTAGGCCCTCTGGGGGATCTAACACCGCAGTGGAACCTCTACCAATGGCATATTTTTTTGTTCATTTGAGGAATATTTTCCAAAGTCAAGGCATTTTTTCTTGCTTCAGGCAATAGAAAAAATAAAACAGCTAGACACAGGAGAAGTCTGGAAAAATGTTTCAAGCACACATAAAATGCTCTGGGTTCACACTCAGAGTTCAGTCTGTATTAGTCAGTAGGGCAGTGGGGGATGCTGCTGTAACAAACAACCCCCAACAGGCAGTCTTCTCATGAGATAGTATTTCCTATTCACACAGCAGTTTGCTGCATGCCTTTGGGAGGGAGTGTCCATGTTGCAAAGAGGTGACCAGTTCCCTGAGGTCTTGGGGGAAAGGGCCAAGTGAGGGGCCATATGAGAGAATTTGCAGGAATTAGGCCTGGAAGTACTGTGGGTCAGCTTTGCTCTCCTTCTTAGGCTCCAGGCACCCTTGAGTGCTAGAAACATCAGAGATACACACTCCCCACACATGTGCTGACACTCACACTTGTTGGCCTCTATGCAGCTAGTATTGGGGCCTGGCACTTTCCCACCATGAGGCCCTGGGGGCCCAGAGGTGGGCCCTGTTCTCTGGGCAGTGGAGCTTCTGGATGCTCAAGCTCTTACACCCACATAAAAGACATCTGTACTTATCCAATGGGAGATTGGCAGGCAAATGGTTTACATCTAAGGTGAGGCAGGATGTGCCTGGTCTTCTGATCACAGGAACTTGTAAATTAGTGATTGTTGCCTTGCAAATGCTAAATCAGTGATTATCTGTTGTAGCCCAGGATTGTTATGGCCCAGGATGCTACTGATTTGTGTTTGTACCCCCTCTACACAAAAATTGTATAACAGGCTTATACTGTGCTCAGTAAAATGGGACTGCTTTCAAGGACCCCCCACCCCCCACCCCCCACCCCGCTGTGTTGGTGTCTTTCTTTTCCTTTCCACTACAGCGGCAAGGCAGGTGCTTCTTCCCAAGTCCTTCCCTCTCCTTTCTCAGGAATAAAGTCTGGCAAGATTCAGGTCTCCCTCATTCATTCTGGGGAGTTGCTGTCCAGGGCCCCCCGACAATACTTAGCCCAGCATTCTCCAAGATTGTGACCAAACCCCTAAACAAAGACCCCTAAAACTCACCTCAATAGCAGCAAATGCTGTTCCAGTCTCCCAACACAGGCTCAGGCACTTTCCTCTTCTCTCTGAAACGTGTTCAAGCTTCACCCGACGCTTACCTCCAAGACTCCCTTTACTGCCCCCAGATAGACAGACAGACACACACACACACACACACAGTCATCACCACACACACAGTCATCACCACACACACACAGTCCTCACACACGTAGTCATCACCACACACATACATACAGGCATCACCACACACAGTCATCACCACACACACAGTCACCACCACACACAGAGTCCTCACCACATACACACAGTCGCCACCACACAAATACACACAGTCATCACCACACACACAGTCATCATCATATACACATAAACATAGTCATCACCACACACACACAGTCACCACAAACACAGAGTCATCACCCCACACACAGTCATCATCACACACACATTGATAACCACATATACACACAGTCATCACCACACACATACACACAGTCATCACTACACCACACATCTGCCTGTAGACATCCACATCCCTTGCTCACACGGTAACTTGTAGATCTTAGGCACACCGTCATATTAACATCTATGCTCACACACACATAATCCACCCACACAGTCACACGCAGATTCTGTGTGCACTCAGTCATGGTCATACATACAGGGACCCTCTAAACAATCACAGAGATTCTTTAGAGATTCTATGCACACACATAGAACAGAGATTCTATGCACACATGGTCACACACAGAGCCTGTGCACATACAGAGATAAAAATGCACCTCAGAAAAACAAGTGCAGCCACTTCTCCTGCACAGGTGATCACACCTACACAGATTCCCCAGAAACTGTCATCTAGATGCCCCCCCAGGAAGACTCCCCTCAATCTTGTGAATAGGTTCTCACAGCCAAACACAGAGGATGACATGCACACAAACACAGACATGACACCTTAGCTTCACTGCTCCAATTGGTCATTTCAGGCCACCTCAGTCCTTTACTGCCTACAACCAGGAATACGGTGTGACACGCTGCTCGTGAGGGGCCAGAGCAAAGAGCACATCGAGTCACCCGGACAGCTTGACTGCACCTCCCCTTGCCCTGTCTTGCCTGGAGATAGCAGGGGGGCCAGGGTGGGCAGACAACTCTGTAGGGGGGCCTTCAATGCTGGGGAGCATGCCCCTCAGACTAGAGTGCACTTCCGGAACACACCAGCCTGTCTGTTCCCCCACAGTCTCTTCAGGAACAGTTTGCTCCTGACCCCCTTCATGCAGGAGTCTCTCCTCTGCCTCTCAGGAACAGCTTCTGCTGGGTTCCACATGCTACTGCTGGGTTTTCCAATAACACAAACTTTAAAAATAATCCTACATAAGAGCGTGGATGTCCCTCCCCCTAAAAAAAAAAAACCCTCCAAACCACTTAGAAAATGGGTGCCTCTAAAGAGATGGATAGTCTGGTGACTGTTAGGGAGAAGACTCGGTGAGCAAAACGAATGTGAAGAGGATAGATAAAGGAATTTGGAGGAAAGAAATAGCCTGGGCCAGCTGGTGGCCATCTGGGAGCTGTGAGGAAAGAGAAGAACAAAGTTGCTGAGTTTCTAGCAAGTGAGTACAGTTTCTCATGAAGGAGGCCGCCACTCTGAGGGACTGGAGAAAGGCCAGAACTTTGTCAGCTATTTTTTTTTAAATAGTGGTTCCCTGAGGAACGGATTGCAGGGCTAGTGCGCCTGCCTTTAGTGAATCAGTTATGGATATGGTCATTACAGGAAAAATCAGAAGCCATCGGGTGTGTAAAATAGAGCATTTC
Organism: Cryptotis parvus; assembly: GCA_021461705.1. NCBI lineage: Eukaryota > Metazoa > Chordata > Mammalia > Eulipotyphla > Soricidae > Cryptotis > Cryptotis parvus. The sequence continues at coordinate 29,458 of JAJIBD010007688.1, read as the reverse complement.
TGATGCCTGTGAGTGGAGAAAAGGAAGTAGAAAGGATATTTGGCTACGGCTGGATTTTTTTTTTCTTTTTTGGTGGTGGTGGGGTGACGCAACTGATGCGCTCGCAAGATACTCTTGGCCCTGTGCCCATGAATACTCCTGGCTTTGTGCTCAGGGATCCATCATGGCAGGCTCAAGGGACTATATACAGTGCTTTGAATTAAGCTGGAAGCTGCCATGCACAGGGCAAGTGCCTTAGCCCCTGTGCTCTTGGGCCTCATAAGGGAGTTTTCTTACAATCCAAATAAGACCATAATGAAGACCTATGAGTATGGTTCTTTCACTTCTGGCCAAAGATTGGAGGGATGTTGTGTATGCTTGCATAGAGGTCTCGACAGAAAGGAAGGGAGCAGGTCGTCATGGTTAGGGACATTGTGCACCCAGCACCATGTCACACACATCTGAAAGACATCCAAGTTGCTTGTCTTGTCGTCCTCCAGAGTTAAGACTCTGATGCTGATGCTCCCATCCCATCGAGGCCCCCACCAGAAAGCACATCCCACTGCATCCCTCCACAGCCAAGCGATTGGTCTCTATTCATTAGGCCAGCAACCGTAGCCTCAATTACTCTGACCTGTGCTTTCCTTCCTTTCTTTTCCCCAGTCAGCCTGTCCTCAGGATGCTGACATGTTCCTTACAGTCCTCAAACCTCAATCTCAAATCTCTGCCCAGCATCTCCCTCATTTTCACGAGATGGTTTTGGGAAAACAACAAATCTATGTCCTTTGAGAATGTGGCTCAAAGGCTGAGCTGCTGCCTCACAGGCATGGAGCCATGAATTCCAGCCTTGGTGCTGCCCCACGTTGCTGAACACAGTCCCAGCAACACAGCCTATATCATCCCTGTTGCCAGTCAGGGTGCAACCCCCTGCAGGAGTCCTGCCACGTAGTGTGAGCCTCAAATATGGCAATAACTGCAAGAATGACAAGGGGGAAGGAAGAGCGCAGGATGACCCTTGTCTCCCACTCGTGCCATGTCACTGAGCAGATACCATGAGGTGCTCTTGGTCCTAGATATTTGGGACAGATCCCAGAACAAAACACCAGCCATTTAGAGTTAAACACTACCTAGAAGAGAAAGATAATTTAAAAAATAGAAATAAATCAATGAATAAATAAATTTGAAAGTAACAAGTGTTGTGGGATCACTAGATCACTAGATCACTAGACATCCCACTGTTCATTGATTTCCTCGAGCGGCGCCAGTAACATTTCCATTTGACCCTATCATGTGCCAGTGTAGCCCAATGGCATCTGCTTGCTTCAGGAATATGAAGAGCCTCAAACCGTTCGGTCCTGGTCTTGAAGAAGTCTGACCATCTTGTAGGTGGGCAGCCACGTGATCTTTTGACGTCCGTGGGATCCAGTTGGTAATGGCTCTAGTCCAGTAGTCATCTCCAAATCGCATTACATGTCCAGCCCATCTGATTTTCGATGCCTTGGCAAACAAGACAGCGTCCCTGACTTTGGAACAGAGATGGAGGTCGAAACTGGATTCCTTCTCTCACTAGAGTGAGGCGTGACATTCCAAGCATAGCTCTTTCGATTCCTCTTTGGGAGACCCGTATAGCACTCTCATCCTGCTTTCGTAGGGTGTTGTTTATCCCACAACATTTTTTTTGTTCTAAAATGTTGTGGAATCTGGGGCGGGAGCAATAGTCCAGTGGGTAGGGCGTTTGCCTTTGCATACAGCCGGCCCATGCCCACCTGGGTTCGATCCCTGGCATCCCATATGGTCCCCCGAGCACCACCAGGAGTAATTCCTGAGTGCAGAGCCAGGAGTAACCCCTGAGCATCTCCGGTGTAATCCAAAAAGCAAAAATAAATAAATAAATAAATAAAGAAAAGAAAAGAAAAGAAAATGTTGTGGGATAAAGGGAAAAATAGAATAGGAAACAGGGATCAAGATTGCCGTGTGTGTGTGCGTGTATGTGTGTGTGTGTACAGTTTTGAACATGGCCAGGATAGTCTCACTGGGAGGCTGGCATTTGCTAATGGAGGTAGGAGAGACAGACACACAGATGTCTAGGGGAAAATCCATTCCTCGAGATGGAATAGCCAGAGAGGTGCCCTTCGATGATCTGGCAGCTGGCCTGTCTAGAGCAGAATCCATGCAAGGCTGGGAGGCATCAGGTCATGTGAGGTCATGTATGGGTGAAGCTCCTGCAGTCTCTCAGGCACTGAGTTTCATGCTCTGAATATTGAACATTTGCTCTGGAGATGAAGGTGACTCAATCCAGTGGGAGCAAAGGGAGGCTGAGGGGTGGTGATAACACTGTGCTACCCACATGCTCAGTGACTCTGCCTTGTTTGGGAGCCTGATCTAAACTCTGCTGTTCAGCTGAAGGCATAAGACACTTCAGGATCTGAGCACTGCTTCTGCCTCCATTTGCTGGCATCTTCACACGGTGTTCTGAAGCATGTGGGCTTCTGACAAGCCTCCTCTTCTCTTACGGCCCCGCATGTCTGCATATGCAGCTTCCTCTGCTTGAACGCTGCCTTCTGGGCCTCCAAGAAGCCTCTTCCCAAAGAAGTCGCTCCTCTCTAAACCACGCACACCAAAAGTAGTCCAAGCATATTTAGGATGACAGCTCTGAGCCAGAATGTTCTGTCCACAATCTGTCCTTTCAAGTGGCTGGGGAATTCTAGCAGATAATAACCAGAGCTTTCCCCCTGAGTCCCTAGGAGACATGGAATTGGTAAAGGGGTTAACAGTTGAGTGGCTGAATGGATAGTTGAGATAGTAAAGGGATTGACAGTTGAGTGGCTGAATGGATAGTCAAAATAGTAAAGGGATTGACAGTTGAATGGCTGAATGGATAGCTTGATAGAGAGATGGGTACATAGATGAATGGATGGATGAGGGACGGACAGACAGACGGACCGGACAGGCGGGCGGGAGGGCAGGCGGACAGATGGATGGACGGATGGATGGACAGACAAATGGATGGATAGATGGATGGATTCTTCCTTTTTCCTGGAATCTCCAATTCAAGATTATTGTTGGCTTGATATTAGTTAAGGATCATAAAATGTTCAAAAGCTAAATGGAAGATCTTAACTTCTCCATTGTTGAAGGAATATGCTAAGTTCTGCTTGTGAGCATGTATACCCAATTGCACACGATGGTTACTTTGCTGAAAAGAGGAATTTTGATAAATGGCATCTTATATGCTATTGACAAAACATCATTTCAAATCTGCCTTTATTTACCTGATGGGTTATTCGACAAGCCAAGGGTTAGGCTATACTTCACATCTCTCAACTCTTATCTTTCCTGTCTGCCTGTGTCAGATACATCATTCAGCGAAACTCATTTCTGCTTGCTAAAGTACTAAGGAGAACCCTTTCAGAACATGAGGAGTCTTTTGTTGCAGTGACAGGTATCTCCTTAATTATTTGTTTTAGCTTTGTTTTGGGGGACACATCTGGCAGTGCTCAGGGGGCTACTCTTGGCTCTACACTCAGAAATCACTCCTGGTGGTGCTTGGAGGACCATCTGGGATGCTGGGCAAACGTCCTGATGAACAATCTCTCCAGAATAGTTCATCTATTTTGTAGTATTGTCATCATTCTGTTATGTTTCAGGCTCTCCTCCTCTTACTCTTATCTCTAGGTCCCAGAGATGCTGGGACCTAGCAATTGCATGTTTTCTATCAGTGGCAGATTTCTTCTCCCCCTCCTACTTTTTGGGGGTGGAGGTGGGGTGATAGAGGAGGCAATTTTCTGACTCTTAGTACAGATTTACTTCTTACTTGCAACCTCTTAATGACAGAGCCAAAAAGTAACAAAAAGCAAATCCTCTCCCACATTTCTTCACCATAGCCATTCGTCCAGAAAAGTCTATAGGAGCTATAGGAAAATTGAAGGAAAATCAAAAGCTCAGTGTCTCCGTGGCCTCTACATGAACATCACAGCAAGCCTAGAGAAAGCACAATAACATCAGAGGATTAAATGGCAGGTGAGAAGATTTCTGAGCAAGAAGATCCCTGCAGGCTTCTTAGCTAACTGATGACTAAAGTTGAGATGAAAAGAAGTTGTCTGCATCTCACATAGCTCAACTTCTGAGTTGGCTCAGCTCTTCCAGGAAAAGCATGTGACTCCTAAAAATGTGGCTATTTCCAAATATTAGAGCACAATTTCTTATGGGACTCCAAAGAGGTTTTCCACATTTTGTAACATTCAGACAGGGTCAGTTGAACACATATATCTACTTTTACTCTCTTCTGAGTAAAACTTGTCTCAAAAAAAGGAAAGAGATGTTTCCCTGCAATGCTGGTGATCAAATGCAGGACTTATACATGGAAACACCATGATAAAAAAAATCCACAGGGATAGCAGAGTCAATTCTCTTCATTAGACAGCAGCCCTGACTCACTCACTGTCCCCGGTAGTCAGAAAATAGCAGCAAGATAGCATTATTATGCTTGAAAAGTGTTGGGTGACACACCCTACTTTAAGCTTGCAGCCCCTCCCAGCCCTGCTAGGGAGGTTTTGAATCAGCTCTGGCATTTGTGAAGCCAGAGGCCCACGTGAAGATTTACATTTCAAAAGGGTCAATTACCTAGCTTCATCTCTAGATAGGCCAGCCCACAATGGGCAGCCTGGGAAGTTTTGGTGTGTTTCTATCTATAAAATAAACTAGGAGAAAGGAGAAAGACCTTTTGCCATTTCGACTTCCCTTGGCTTCTGCCTCTCCTCTCCCTTCTCTTCCCTGTTGGGCTTTAACACGTGGCAGCCATCTTGGCCTACATGTGGACGGGGGTTCAGTAGGGAACCCAAAGTCGCGTGTTTTTCCTGTTCTTGGATTGTATATCAGAACCTGTGATAGTAAAGCCTTTTAAAACTGTGCCAGATTCCTGAGTTTTCATCCATTCCTTGCTGGCTTTGGAGGTAGAAGGGAACTTCGTTCCCAGGTATCGTTGGGGACCCCAGCAGCTCCCCAACAGAAGAGTTAAGACAAAATCCATTAAATAATGGGTACCATTAAAGGGAATCAATAATAAAAAAGAATGATTAGAATGTACAATTTTTCTTTTTTTTTTCTTTTTTTGGGTCACACCCGGCAATACTCAGGGGTTTCTCCTGGCTCTGCACTCAGGAATTACTCCTGGCGGTGCTCAGGGGACCATATGTGATACCAGGAATAGAACCACGGAAGGCCCATGGGCCAACCGCATGCAAAGCAAACACCCTACCCTTTGGGCTATCACTCCAGCCCCAGAATGTACAATTTTGATGTAAATATTTCTAACTTTATAGAAGGATTAGAAGATAGTGCTCTCCCAGAAAATAAGACAAGAAAACAAAATGGAACAATAGTGAAATAAAATAGAAAAGATAAGAAAACCATCGGTTAGCTGGCTGGACAGGCAGGTGATGAAAGTGATAGAGCCCCAGACATCTGACAGAAAGCCAAACTACAGCCCCCAGAAGTCCGAGCAGAAGCAGAAATAAGCGGGACACTTTGAACCCTCACCTTCACCCTCAAGAAGGGTCTCCTACACCTCAGGTACCCTCCCTGGGGCGTGGCTGGCTTCAGGTATCCTCCCTGGGGCGTGGCTGGCTTGGTGGGCAGCTGCTCACGTGGCTGTATATTAATACAAAAAGCAGGAAATTCAACACCAAGGGAAGGTAATATCCTCAAAGAGGGAAAAGGAGAATACCTTCTGTGGAGCATCTCTAGAGTCCTACCGACAGTGAGGAAGAAACAATACCCCAGAAGAATCTGTTGGAGGACATGTTTAGCTAATCTGGGAGTTTTGTTGTTTTGCTCACTCCCAGCTTAATCTTATTTAAGCCAATGTTCATTCTAATGAGATCTCTCTTCTATGTAAACACTTCTAGAGGGTGTGGCAGTTACAGAAGTCACCTTGATTGAATAACTTCTGACTTATACATCTACTAAGGTTTCTATGTTTTCTAGATTGGGCACAGCTCCTCTTTATACCCACTGCACCCAACGTGGGACAGTTAGAATTTACCAGGAGACTACCACCCTGGCTACGCTGAGACTAAAGGTAGACTATAGGAAGGATCATACTAGTTTGCTCTAAGCAGGCGAGTATGACCCTTTCAGTACATGAGAACAAGATACTCAGAATCACCCTGGTGCAGATAATAATAAGGACCTTGTGGGTACCATCTAGATTACATGAAGCTCATGAAGTTAAGATGTATTACTTTATATCAGCCCCCTCTCTCTCCAGTGTTTTACATAAGAGATAATCTCGGGATTAGTCCTTGGTGTAACCTTTGTTTATACCTACAATAGGGTGTGGCACTACACTCTGTTTAGGGTTCTTTGTTGGCATGACAACCTCCCGATTGGGTTACTTTGGTGTATATAAGGGGCTGACTTGAGGCCCCTTCACCTTTTGCCTTTTGGTTCCTCAGCCTTCAGCTTTTGGCTCCTGCGGCTTTTGGCTTTTGGCTTTTGGCCTTCTTCTTCCCTGTGGGATCTCGCCTTGTGAGCGTTTATTCCCCTTGGAAGTTTTTACACGTGGTGGTCGCCATCTTGGCCTACACGTGGCTGGGGTTCTAGCCTGGAATCCTAAGCATCGGGTTTTTCCTTTTGCTGATTTGTATGCCTGAACCTGTGATAAGTAAAGCCTTTTAAAACTGCATCGGATTCCTGAGTGTTCATCCATTCCTCGCCCGGCCGGAGGTAGAAGGGAACTTCGCTTCCCGGCACTGTCGGGACCCCGGCAGAGCGCCCCGACAGAATCCACCCCGACCACCACAGCACCATGGGGAAACAACGCAGATCCCCAGCTCAAAGAGCAGATGAAGAAACCAACCCTGAAGATTTGAAAAAGAATGCAGATGTACATAATCTCTCTGACAAAGAATTCAGAGACTAAATGGTGAGGATGTTTAACGAACTCAATGAAAAAATGGAACAAATGTCCAATAAAATACAGGAGAACATAAATTAAGCAGTGGAAAGGGCAGTCAATAAATTATGGGAGGAAATGAGAACAGAAATGAGAACAATGCAAATAGAAATATCATCACTAAAAAACTCAGTAGATGAAATGAAAAGCACAATAGGGGCTCTCAACAGCAGGATGGAGCAGCAGAAGAGAGAATCTGTGAGACTGAAGATGAGCTACAGAAAGCACTCAGGCAAATACACCAGATGGAAAAGACCAGAAAATGGATCAGCGGCGGAACAGAGAATATTGGTATGAATCCAGGAGGAACAATATAAGAATCATCGGAGTCCCAGAGGGACAGGAAAGCATCCCAAGGAAATAGGAACAGTTAAAGACATCCTTGCTGAAAAGCTCCCAGAGTTAAAGGATGAAGGCATCAAGATCCAAGAAGCCCAAAGGGTACCAGCAAGAAGAGACCCCAATATAAAGACTCCAAGACATATTCTAGTCAAAATAATGGGTGCCATAGATAGAGACACAATTCTTCAAGTGGCAAGATCAAAGAAGGAAATTGTTTACAAAGGAGCATCCATTCAACTTTCAGCAGACCTATCAGAAGAGAACCTCCATGCCCAAAGGCAGTGGTGGGATATAGAGAAAAAACTCAATGAAATGAATGCCTCACCAAGAATTCTTTACCAGACTAAACTCTCACTCAGATTTGAAGGACAGATATGCAGCTTCTGGCATAAATAACAACTCAGGAACTTCATAGACTCAAAACCAACCTTAAAAGAAGGACTGATCCTCCAAGACTAGAAATTGAGCTCCCATTTGACCCAGTCATACCACTCCTGGGAATATACCGTAGGAGGCCAAAAACACACAGCAGAAACACCATCTGTACTTCTATATTTATAGTAGCACTACTCACAGTAGCCAGAATCTGGAAGCAACCAGAGTGCCCAAGAATTGATGACTGGATAAAGAAACTGTGGTACATCTACACAATGGAATACTACACAGCTGTTCACTGTATCACTGTCTTCCTGTTCATCATCGATTTGCTTGAGCGGGCACCAGTAACATCTCCATATGACCTGTCTCATGCAAGTAGAGCCCAAGGGCACCTGCTTGCTCCAGGAACATAAAGAGCCTCAAACCATTCCATCAGGTCATGGGAATGAGGTCTATAATTGTTACTGATATTTGGCATATCAAATACGACACGGGTTGCTTGCCAGGCTCTGCCGTGCGGGTAGCATACTCTTGTAATCATCTCAAAATCCAGCATTTATTCATGAAGCAGCTGCGTGAGCCGGGCTGTGATAGGCTCTTCTGCTGGGTGGAGTTCTTACGAGGGGGAAGTCCGAATGTGGAAAATGGAGGCCCTCATGGAGTGGGGGTCGTCTGGCTTGTTGTGAGACACTGCTGGGGTGGCGGCCAGGGCTAGAAACTGCCATCCCTCCCGGGCACTTCCACGAGCGGCTGGGCACAGGGAGAACCAGTAGCAACTCTGCCCCATGTCTGTGAGTCTCTCAGCTACACAGCTGTTAGGAAAAACAAAGATATGAAATAAACAACCAGAGTCAGAATAATATTCACCCAATACCCATCTGATAAGAGGTTAATATCAAGGATATATCAGGCACTGGTAGCACATTACAAAAGAAAACAGCCAACACCATTTAAAAATGGAGTGGAGAAATGAACAGAAGCTTCCAAAAAGAAGAAATTTTAATGGCCAAAAGGCATATGAAAAAAGTGCTCTTCATCATTAATCATCAGGGAGATGCAAATCAAAACAACAATGAGGCACCATCTCACACCACAGACACTGGCACACATCCAAAATAGCAAGAACAACTGGTGCTGGTGTGGATGCTGGGGGGGGAAAAAGTGACTCTCATCCACTGTTGGTGAGAGTGCCGACTGGTTCAGCCCTTTTGAAAACAATATGGACATTCCTTGAAAACTAGATATTAAGCTCCCATTTGACCCAGCAATACCACTCCTGGGAATATACCCTGGATACCCCAAAACACATATTAGAAACACTATCTGTATTTTATTCATCACAGCTCTATTCATGATAGCCAGAATCTGGAAACAACCAGAGTACCCAAGAACAGAGGACTGGCTAAAGAAACTGAGGTATATCTACACAATAGAATACTCTGCAACTGTCAGAAAAACAAAATTATGAAATTTACCTGCAAATGAATGGATTTGGAGACTATCATGCTGAGTGAAATTAGTCAGAAGGTAAAGGTTAGATAATAACTTCATTCATTAATGGGATATAAAGATATACCAGTATTTTCCTAACTGTGGGAAATGGTAATGTCAGACTAGAACTCACCATTGAATATACACAAAAAGACTTACATTATAAACCCTAAATGTCTGAGGGCAAGCCACAATGTGTAAAAGAAGACGGAGACAGAAACAAAGTCAGAGAAAGAGAGAAAGAGAGGAAAAGAAAAAGGTGCCTGCTATAGAGGCAGGCTGGGGGTGGTTGGGAGGGAATGTGGGAACATTGGTGATGGGAATAGGGCACTGGTGGAGGGATGGGTGCTGGAACACTGCATTACTGAGAACCAATTATTAACACCTTTGTAATTGTATATCTCACAGTGGCATAATAAAAATTAAAAAAAAAACTGTAGGACCAGACCAGAAGGAAGAATGACAAAAGGAAGGAAGGAAGGAAGGAAGGAAGGAAGGAAGGAAGGAAGGAAGGAAGGAAGGAAGGAAGGAAGGAAGGAAGGAAGGAAGGAAGGAAGGAAGGAAGGAAGGAAGGAAGGAAGGAAGGAAGGAAGGAAGGAAAGAAGGAAAGGAAAGAAGGAAGAGAGAGAGAAAGGAAGGAAGGAAGGAAGGAAGGAAGGAAGGAAGGAAGGAAGGAAGGAAGGAAGGAAGGAAGGAAGGAAGGAAGAAAGAAAGAAAGAAAGAAAGAAAGAAAGAAAGAAAGAAAGAAAGAAAGAAAGAAAAAGAAAGAAAGAAAAGAAAGAAAGAAGAAAGAAAGAAAGAAAGAAAGAAAGAAAGAAAGAAAGAAAGAAAGAAAGAAAGAAAAAAAGAATGAATGAATCCAATAAACAATTTGAGAACATTTTCCAAAATTCCAAGAAGTGAAGTTTCTGGAAGGGTCCAGAGAAGGGAGAAAAATCTTTTTGCCCTGATAGGACAGGGAACCACAATCAAGTGAAGCTTTGCCACAGTGGTGCTGGGCGCTAGCAGGCAATGGATCAATCCCTTCTACTGTTTGAAAACTTATCTTGTTGCTGAACTCAAAATCCAGACAAATGAGCATGGAACCAAGAGGGCAGAATAAAATCACTTTCAAAGAGTCAAAGCCTCAAATATGTACCTGCCATATGTGTATCCTTCTCAGAAAACTACTAAAGAGAGTTCTCCGTAAAGTGGAAGAAATAATGGGGGAAAAAATGAAGAATGGATGCAAAATATAGGAAGTCAAATGCAGAAAAGGAGCCGTGGCATACTCAGCATGGCAGGATGTCAATCACAGTCCAGGTGTAGAGCAGCCAAGGGTCTTTACAAGATGAAGCCAGTGGTGGGAACATTTGGTGGGCTGGACATCTTGAGAGGAGATTGAGTGAGATATGAACCATGTTGAAAACCAGAATCAAGTAGCATGCTATTGGAGATACTGGACAGAATCTAAGTGATCTTTGATGATGTGGAAGGAGGAAGCCTTTGGGACTAGAGACTGCAGAGAAGCAAGACTTTGAGACTTGCCAAGTTGTGAGTCTCTTTAAGTGGGTGCCTATAATGAAGATAAATGTTTATCTTTGTTATTTCCAAAAATGTTTAAAGACTCTAAAATAAATGCCATTTTTCAAGTGTTTGGAGACAACTTATCAAATTTTCCAGATAAATATTCCTGGTTTCCTGGTAGTCTTCAAACCACCCCACTCTAAGATGTCGTATCATCCTTGGTCTGTGCTGGACCACGGCCTAAGTGCTCAGAACTGGACAGCACCAGGCTCCAGATGGTCCCCAAGGTCTTCCCCGACATGTTAGCTCCACATTCAACCTTTCATGTCTCATTCTTTGCCTATTGATGTTCAACCCTAAATTCAGGGCTTTTGATCTTGCTACATTTTACCTTATTGATTTTTGCAGTAGTATTTTGTGTTTAAGATAATTTTATAAAGAACCTGCCATGGAGGTGGGCTGGGGAAGTGGGGAGGGAACCAGGGACGTTGGTGGTGGGAGATGGGCACTGGTGGAGGGACGGGTGTTGGAACACTGTATGACCAAAACCCAAATATGAACTTTTTAATTGTATATCTTTTATTTGTATATCTCACGGTGGTATAATAAAATACTTTAAAAAAAAGATAATTTTAAATGCTAATACTGACCTCCAATAGATTAGCTTTCTGTCTCTCAGTCTATTCTATCTACTGGAGCATGAGTCCCACCTGCTGTAGACCATCCATAGCCACTGAGTCAAAACTTCCACTTATGCAAGTATGCAAAGAAGACCCCCACAGACCACATGGAGGGTCTTACATAGCCTCTTGGGGAGCAGACTTAGGGCCTTGTTCAGTCATGTTCACAGTGGTGCTTAGATAAGTGCTACTTTATCTTTTTACATACTGAAAGATAAACTCCAAGGTGAACAATCGACTGTGGAATTAACGTGCTCAAGCTCATTAATTCAGCACCACAGAGAACTGTTATTCCAGATCTAACCCAGCCTATGTCAAAGTAGCTGAAAAGCAGGTGGAGCAAAGACTGTTTCCAGTTCTCCCACAGGGGCCTTTGTGAAAGAATACCTTTTGTCATAGGTATCCCAGCAAACATATATACCTTCTGTTTCACGGACATTGAAAGCACAGTTCATGGGTCATGTCTGAATTAAGAAAAATTGGGAAATGGTGAATAAATCATTTTTAGAATAAAACAGAAATCGCAACCAAGTTTTTATTTTACAGACTATCCCCACATTAATTCATGTACACAGTATTGAATCCATGTTTCTAAGCAATATTCCAAGAAGTTTAAAGATTTTTCCCTAGATTTTTATCTCTTAAAGTGAGAATGAACCTTTTAAATCACTGATGGTTACTAGTCATCATCACAATTGCGCATGGGAGACCTGACTTGCACCCGAGGGAAAGGGTTCCCCACTGGCTTATATGAAATGGGGAGGAGAGAGGCAGAATGTTGGAGAAACATGTCTTTCACTCTCCTCTGTCACCTGAGTCACCTGGAGAAGTATGTGCGGAATTCTAGGACATATGACAGTCTGTGTTGAGCCCCTGCATGGTCCAGACCTCAAGTCTCACCATCTGGATTGAGTTGTTTCTGTTTGTTTGTTTCTACAATAGATAAGCTTACAAGAGTATTTAGAGATAGTACAGGAAGTTGCTTTGCACATGGCTGGCCCAGTTCAATCACCAGCATCCTTTATAGTCCCCCAAACCCTCCCAGGACTAATCCCTGAGCATAGAGCCAGGGAGTAAGCTCCTGAACACCCCAGCATAGCTCAATCTTCTCCTCCCTCCCCAAACTATTACTAAAAGGAAAAAGGCTAATGCTTAGACTTCTTTAGTGGGCGCCAACACACTGGTGGTAAGGATAAGAGTGTGTTACTCACAAGCCTTTAGGGATACACAGGTTGCACCTGTTCTAATATTTTCAAAATCATCTCAAAGGATTGCTCACAACATGAACAGTTTCACAGCTTTGTGATTCTCTTCAAATCACAAGAAAATCTGCGGTAGACTGCTGTACTCAGTTCAGCCATCCACTAAGAATGCTCTGAACTACAATGGGTTACATGGGTTTGAATCTTGAATTTACTCCTTGGCCACTTTGGAAGGTTAATAATAATAATGCATAGCTCCTGGTGCCATTGAGAAGTAAACAAGTTCATCATTTATCAAGTCTTTGGAAACATATGGACTATTGTGTGTGAAGTTTATAAATGTTTGCTATTGTTAAGTAACAAAAAGTGACTAAGGCAGGATAACTGTTATTTTTTGATAACAAAGGTGTCAGAATCTAGATCACTGTTGCATTGAATTAGCTTATCAATGGCCTTATCAATGGCCTTGTGGGTCCTAGACTCTAGACATCTCTCAGCTCAATGATGTTAGCACCATTCAGGAAAAGGAAAAGAAAAAGAACAATGCAAAAAAAGAACAAGGGAGCTAGAGACAAAGAAAAAGACTGTGGCGAACTTCACATTTTATGAAGAATAAACTTTACAGTCTCTTTGCAGATTTCATCCTATCTCATTGCCAGAAATGAGTTACATGACACCCTGAAACCAAAGAATCCTAGTTTTGGGTTTCTTTCTTAATCGTGTCCCTTCCTTCATTTCTTCACTTCTATTTCTTTTGAAGAGGGTGAGGTGAGACAGTGCTCAGGGCTGATTCCTGGCCCTGTGCTCAGGGATCAATGCTTGCAGTGTTTCAAGGGCTATATGAGGTGCTGGAGACTGAACCCAGATCTGGTGCATGCAAGACAGATACCTTACCCCTTGTTAATAGGTGGAATCAACCGCAAACACGTGAGGGTCAGAGACTAGGTAAGGCAGAGAGGTGTGCTAACAATTGTTAAAAATGATAATACCAACCTAGAACTGAGCATTGAATATTGGCAAAGGGATACACATGATAACCTCTAAATGTATGTATTGCAATCCACAATGTGTAAGAGAAGGGAGAGATAGAAAGAGAGAGAGAGAAGAGATTAAAAAACCCTGCCATAAAGGCTGGCTAGGGGGGGGAGAGGGAAGTGGGGATGTCGGTGGTGGGAAATGGGCACTGGTGGAGGGATGGGTGCTGGAACACTGTATGACCAAAAACCCAAACAAAAACATCTTTGTAATTGTATATCTCACGGTAGTGTAATGAGACAAAAAACAAATTAAAAAAAAAAAAAAAGACAGGGGGCCGGAGCGATAGCCCAGTGGTTAGGGTGTTTGCCTTGCACGCAGCCGGCCTGTGCCGGCTTGGTTCGATCCCTGGCATCCCATATGGTCCCCCGAGCACTGCCAGGAGTAATTCCTGAGTGCGGAGCCAGGAGTGACCCCTGAGCATCGCTGGGTGTGACCCCCAAAAAAAAAAGCAAAAAAAAAAAAAAGACAGGTGCCTTACCCCCTCACCATGCTCTCCAACCCGCCACCTCAGTACTATTAGCAAGAAAGGAGGAGAATGTCTGCTGAGTAGACAACCAGGGATTCCTCCAAGTTCATCATTCCTGCATTATATAATGCTTGGTTCCTGCTTCCATCATGAGAAGGATACTGTTGTCTCAGAGAATTCATGAAAATTCCACAGTAGTTAAGGAGCATCAATCCCATGTGATGTTCCTCATGCCCTGCTAAGTGCTTCCCACCTGCCTGTATGTGGTCAAGGCCTGCTTCTTCACAGGACTGACTTAAAATACTTTCAGAATGATGCTCAAGCTCCTTCTGAGCATGCAGGGACTTCTGCACCTACCCAGCAGCTAAGTATCATGATCATAGTGAGTCTCTGCCGTTGTGGTCCTTCTGGGACTCAAGAAGGAGCTCCTAGTCACCAGAATATATACATCTGGGTGAGAAAATGAGAGCAACATATATCAAGCATATAGTTTGCATGCTTGATCTTCCTGGAGCCCAGAAAAGGGGAGCCATCACATGGGCTGGCAGCTGCAGGAGGTTCTGTGCAGACTTAGCAGAGCCACCTTCGATGGGATGGATTTATCAGAGCAAGGAGAGGAAGGAGTGAATTCCTGCCCAGAAGATAAAACCTGACAAAGAGGGAAACTGGGAACACTGGTGTTGGGAAATGTGCACTGGTGGAGGGATGGATGCTGGAACACTGTATGACTGAAACCAAATCATAAACAACTTTGTAATGGTCTATCTCATGGTGATATCATAAAATATTTAAAAAGGAAGGGAGGAAGGGAGGAAGGAAATAAAGGAAGGAAGGAAGGAAGGAAGGAAAGGAAGGAAAGGAAGGAAGGAAGGAAGGAAGGAAGGAAGGAAGGAAGGAAGGAAGGAAGGAAGGAAGGAAAGGAAGGAAGGAAGGAAGGAAAGGAAGAAGAAAGAAGGAAGGAAAGGAAGGAAGGAAGGAAGGAAGGAAGGAAGGAAGGAAAGGAAGGAAGGAAGGAAGGAAGGAAGGAAGGAAGGAAGGAAGGAAGGAAAGGAAGGAAGGAAAGGAAAAAAGGAAGGAAGAAAGAAAGAAAGGAAGGAAGGAAAGGAAGGAAGGAAAGGAAGGAAGGAAGGAAGGAAGGAAGGAAGGAAGGAAGGAAGGAAGGAAGGAAGGAAGGAAGGAAAAGGAAGGAAGAAAGGAAGGAAGAAAGAAAGGAAGGAAAGGAAGAAGGAAGGAAGGAAAGGAAGGAAGGAAGGAAGGAAAGGAAGGAAGGAAGGAAGGAAGGAAGGAAGGGAAGGAAGGAAGAAGGAAGGAAGGAAAGGAAGGAAGGAAAAGAAGGAAGGAAGGAAGGAAGAAAGGAAGGAAGGAAAGGAAGAAGGAAGGAAAGGAAGGAAGGAAAGGAAGGAAGGAAGGAAAGAAGGAAGGAAGGAAGGAAGGAAGGAAGGAAGGAAGGAAGGAAGGAAGGAAGGAAGGAAGGAAGGAAGGAAAGGAAGGAAGGAAGGAAGGAGTGAATGGAGGGACCTTCATTCTAATCTTATTGAATTTTGGGGATTTTTCTTCATAGAACTTGGAAGAAATTGCCCAAAGTAGAGAACATACCGAACACTAGCATTAATAATGCTTTGATCTCTCCAAATGTGAGCTATGTCCGCTGGAAAGTGCATGGAGACTGGGTCACTCAGGTAAGCATTTAAAAAAGAAGAAATGCTGAGGCTGGAGCAACAGAACCCAAGGTGAGTGCATAGGTCACTCACCTTGCTGGCAGCTCACCCAGATTCAATTCCCACCATCCCATGGGGCCCTTGAGTGATACCTGAACACAGAGCCAAGAATAAGTCCTGAGCTTCACTGGGTGTAACACAAAAACAAACAACCAAAATCCACCAAAAAAAATAAAAGAGAAGAGAAAAAAAAGGATTAAGTAAAAGTAAATTGTGATTCCAGCTTACTGACCACCCCTTTCCAAGACTATCATCCAACTAGCCTACAGACAAGTAACAGCATCTACTCATTAACTGAGGACCTACTACTCCACTGCTCCTGAGATCATTTTGTTGCCTAGCTAAAAAAATATATTCACATGAATGACCCAGAAGAGTTTGCCCTTCCTTGCATGCCACTCTGGATACTTTTCAATTAAATATGACTCCCACTCATGTGGAGGATAAACAAGGCAAAAGATTAGACTGTTCCGGATAGAAACAACCTTGAGTTGCAGTCAAGAGAATTGGGAGCTGAGCATGCTGAGGCATAGTGGAGGTGGGAAGGAAACTGGGGCTAACAGTGGGCGGTTCTGGGCATTCTGGTGGTTGGCAGGGGGTAGCGGCACCACACAGAGAACACAATATTAAGACTATTGTTTAAATAGAGCAACAATAAATAAGTGTGTAGAGATAATGGTGAAGTCAATAAAGTAGAGACCATGGGATAAAAACTGCCCGGAGGCCACCCAGAGACATCAGATGTTAGGGAGCCACTGGGGTGCCCAACAATACCTGGAAGCGAGTTCCCTTCTACCTCTGAAGCCAGCGAGAAATGGATGAAAACTCAGGAATCCGGCACAGTTTTAAAAGGCTTTACAGGTTCTGATATAAAATCCAAGAACAGGAAAAACTCCAGACTCTGCGTTCCCAGCTCCCCCCCACACACACATAGGCCAAGATGGCTGTCATCACGTGTTAAAGCCCAACAGAAAACGGAGGAGGACTGAAAGGAAAATGCCAAGGGAAGCCAAAATGGCAAAAAGGCCCCTTCTTCTTATCCTAGCTTCTTTTGTAGACTGAAATCTGCCAAAATCTTCCAGCCCAGCCCATGGAGGATTGGGTTATCTAGAGATGTAGCCAGGTAAATGACTCTTTTGAAATGTAGATCTTTAGGTGAGCCTTTGGCTCAAGCTTCACAAAAGCCAGAACTAGTTTCCAGAGGCAAAATCTCCCTAACAGAGAGGAGGGCCGCATCTCTGAACCAGAAAGCAATTCAGAATGTAATTTATAGGAAATGGCATTAATACTTTTTATTATGAATATAGAGCTAGCAGATCCCAGACTCTGGATCCCACTAAGGCCCAAAATCCATCAGAATAATTCTCTTTGGCATTACCTTTAGAGTCATGTAAACTAACATGTGGAACATGTTAGTTTGCCCTGGAAGTTCACTGGCATGTCTCTGAACTAAGTGAATTGATGACATTATGGTTAATCCAATGTGGCCTAGTACTCTTGGATATCTACATGTATGTCCCATGCAGGGACCTGTGGGAACAGAATATTGATCTGGGGCAAGTGAGATTCATGATAAAAATATTTATGCCATACAAAATTATTAAATCAGTCCAATTCTGCCCAAACTCCCATTGTGTCTGCTCGGAGATTCCCCAAAGGCAGGGGCCAGCTTTCCACATAAGCTAAGTGTGGCTATAGGCTAAGGTTCAGTAGGGTGTGTCACCGAACAACAACAAAAAAAGCTATCAGATTCTGCCTACAGGGGTCTTAGCACCTACCGGGGCCTTAGTACAGCAGGTGGGACATTTGTCAAGCACGCTGTTGACCCAGGTTCAATCCTCAGCATCCCATATGGTTCCAGGAGCCCTCCAGGAATGATTCCTAAGTGCACAATCAGGAGAGACCCCTGAGTAGCACTAGATGTGCCCCCTATATCACTGAGTGTGTCAAGTGGTGCTGGGAAGGGATGGCAGGGGGCGATTGGAGGGTAAGACGGGTCCTTGAGAGATGGGTCTGAGGAGGAGATGTGGACATGAGGTGGTCATGGGTGTGATGCCTGAAACACCCATATCAGGGCTATTGCCAGGCAAATAAAAATGCTTCCAAATAAAAATGGAATGAAAAACAAAGAATAAAATTAAAATAAACAATTTTTTTTATCTTTCATCTCAGTGAAAGAAAATTGGGTTTCGAGTCAAAGATCTACAGCTATGCGGGTCCACTCTGGGTTCCTCAGCTGCACCTAAAATCGACAACCTGTGACTGGAGATAATGCAGTGGGTTCATACAGTACATAGGCACTTGCCTTGCATGCAGTGGACCCAGGTTCAATACCATAAATCCTGTATGATCCCCTCTGTGCTGCCAGGAGAGACCCCTGAGTACAGAGCTAAGAGTAAGCTTTTTTTTTCTTTTTGGGTCATACCCAGAGATGCTCAGGGGTTACTCCTGGCCCTGCACTCAGGAATTCCTCCTAGTTGTGCTTAGGGAACCATATGGGATGCTGGGGATTAAACCTGGGTGGGCTGCTTGCAAGGCATACGCCCTACCCGCTGTACTGTTGCTTCAGCCCTTAAGAGTAAGCTTTAAGCACCACTGGTGTGTCCTCCCCCACCCCCAAAAAAAAAAAAAAAAGACAAACCAACTGAAGAAAACCCAAGCAGGATGCTCAGGCACTACACCAGGAGGTGTATTCCAGGATTGCCTCGAGCACACAGCAACGAAAGACAAGCCCTGTGCGCTGTCCATGTGTCTGAGAAAAATATGCCTGTGGAGTTGCAGAGACAGTAGCGGGGGTTACAGAATGCAGCAGACAGAAGCTACATCCCCCGAAAAACACATAAAGTCCTCTGAGTACAGTATGCCAAGAAAGACCCTTGCACACAGAGCCAGGAGTCAGTTTTGAGCACTGCTGGGAACGGACCCAAAGCAAACAAACAAATAAAAATGCACTTTTCTGGGCAACCTCCCCCCCCCTTCAAGAAATGTTGAGAGTACTCTGCCCTGACTCATGTGGCATGGAACCTTTATATTGACAAGCATGTTCTCCTCTTTTTTTTCATTTCCAGTTGAACTACTACGACTCCATGAAAACCGTCATTTCTAGCAGCAACCACGAGCCCACCGCCCTCGTCATAGGTACAGCCTCCACTCACCTCATGTCTGCAGTCATTCATTTCTGTGTGTGTTGGAGCCCACCTCGCACACCTCCCACATTGATCATTCTAGCATTGCAACAGACATCCCACATGCTGCACAGAACTCATGGCTCAGCTCAGAATGGGCCACGCTCCACAGTTTCGTCAGCCTCTGGGGAGGCAGAGGGCGGCTAGGCCCCTCTCTGGGCGGTGAGAGCTCGAGCAGTGCCCCTGTAACACAGACTGAGATTTCATCAGTATCTGTGGGAATAAAATAAGAATAAAGTCCACTTCAAGCAATCTCTACAGCCTACAGCTGTTGAATTCCCCTGATGTGCCACAGGAGAGCAAACCCACAATGACATGTGGTCTTAGGTATTATAAGCATGAAGTGGGGCTTGGGAATTTTGGCAGGGCCTCCCAACTGGTGTTGAGGGACCTAGGGGTCAGCATACCAGTATCACATAGACCTTGCAATGTTGGGGGCCACCAGGGCCAGCCTAGGCAATGCTTTTGAGGGAACCACAAGGCCAGGGATCAAAGCCAAGGTGGGCACCTAACCCCTGTGCCATCTCCCCAGCCAAAGATTCAGGAACATTGTAAGAGTTCCCATGGCATGCTGGATATGAGCTCTCAGTGGAGGCACTGGGGACATCCAGAGCCTGGAGAAATTTAGAGTTGTGAGAAGCTGGACTTGGACTCAGTGAGTTGAAAGAAAGGCCAAAGTGGAGCACAAGACTCGGTCTGTCCCTTCCTTTTATGCATGGGATGCCCAGCTAGTGGGCTAGGCTAAGATGATCTTGCCTTGATGACAAGAAAAGGGGCAGGGTGAGTCTATCAGTCACTAGGTCCCAACCAGAACAAGAATATATGTCGGAGCTGTGTGAACCACAATATCAGAGTCATTGATCCAAATTTGACCCAGTCCTTTGACCATGAGATATGTAGTTACAAAGATGTTCATGTTTGGCTTTTGGTCATACAGTGTTCCAGCATCCATCCTTCCACAAGTGCCCATTTCCCACCACCAATGTCCCCAATTCCTCCCCCTCCCCTAGCCTGACTCTATGGCAGTTTCTTTATCTCTTCCCTCTCTGTCTCTCTCTGTCTCTCTCTGTCTCTCTCTCTTCCTTCTCTTACACATTGTGGATGTGGATTGCAATACATACATTTAGAAGCTATCATGTATATCTTTTTGCCTATATTCAATGCTCAGTTCTAGGCTGGTATCATTTTCAACGATTATTAGCACACTGTTCCCTTCTCTGACTTACCTAACCTCTAACTCCTACATGTTTGTGGTAGATTCTACCTGTTGACAAGACCTCCTGATTCATGTTTTGCCTGATCTTGGATATTGCCAGTCTGTATGGTGTAAGATGATCTCTCATTGTTGTTTTGATTTGCATCTCTCTGATGATTAGTGATGATGAACATTTTTTCATATGCCTTTTGGCCATTCAAATTTCTTCCTTGTCGAAGTTTCTGTTCATTTCTTTTCCCCATTTTTTTTGATGGGGTTGGCTTTTTTGTTTGTTTGTTTGTTTTGTTTGTTTTTGTATTTCTTGTAAAGTTTTATCATTTGGGCCTTAATCTTTTTTTTTTTTTTTTTTTTTTGCTTTTTTGGGTCACACCTGGCAATGCTCAGGGGTTTCTCCTGGCTCTGCACTCAGGAATTACTCCTGGCGGTGCTCGGGGACCAAATGGGATGCCAGGGATTGAACCCGGGGCCGGCACAGGCCGGCCACATGCAAGGCAAATGCCCTACCCGCTGGGCTATCGTTCCGGCTCCAGGCCTTATTCTTATTCTCACTTAACTGGTCTGAAATAAAATCTGAGAATGGGAACAATCTGAACTCCACAGCTCGTCAGAGCTCCACCCAAGAGAAAAGCCAATCTCTCCCCCATTGTGGTTCATCAGTAAATGCACAAGATGAGAGCCTACTACTGAGAATATATCACCCACACGGCAGAGCCTGGCAAGCTACCCGTGTCATATATATATATATATATATATATATATATATATATATATATATATATATATATATATATATATATATATATGCCAAAAACCAGTAACAATTATAGACCTCATTCCCATGATCTGAAGGGAATGGTTTGAGGCTCTTTGTATTTCCGGAGAGAGCAGATGACCTTGGGCTACACTAGCACACAATAGGACATATGGAGATGTTACTGGTGCCCGCTCAAGCAAACCAATGAACAACGGGAAGGCAAGTGATACAAGTGATGGGAACAATTGAAAGCTCTCCCAGCATGCCTTGCATGTGCTAGACACTGGCACTGAATGTCCCCCCGTAGCCCCAATCCAACACTGCTGGGCCCAAGTTGTACCACATTGCTTCCACATGCAACATTCAGGTCACGGAGACACCAAATATCACCAGAAGGGTCCATCTGAGCATGCTGGGGAAACTTAACTCCTCAAATAAATAATGATCTGAACATGAAGTGAAACAGTGATTTATATAATGTGACCCAAATTAAAAGTCACTGTTGCTGGGCAAAGTTTTTAGATTTGTCCCAGTGACTTTAACTTGCCACTTGCATTGAGAATCACTCTTTGTGGCAGTCAGGACCAGTAGAGGGGAATAAGGAATGAGAGCAGACTGGGAAGGTGGGGCTTGGTGTTCGTCACCGGACAACCATCCCAGCTTGAGTCTCTCCCTACCCAAGATTTTCTCCAGTCAATGCACTGGCTAGAATTTTCTTCCTCTTTTTCTTTTTGATCTTCCAGACTACCCCTTGACATTCTTTCCCACTTAAGCTTTACCTTCTGCCCCACTTGTGGATTTACATGGCCTGAGACCACCAAGCTGTGTGTGTGCAGGAAATAAAACATCCTCTTTAAGTCACACATTTGTTTATGACACCTTTCAACCTAGCGGTCTCAAGCATGACCAAGCTTTGGGAAAGCAAAATTCCCACATTCTGTTTTCTACTTTTTGTCCGTTATTGTCTGGTACCAATTGCTACTGAATATAATGAATATAATGAAGCTGAGTCATGAGTCATGTTCATGGTCTCCACCTCCTGAGAATTACAGTTGCTTCTTTCTTGACAGGACCCTATGCTGAGGCCTCTTCCCACTCTGATTCATAGCCATGGAGCTTGTGTATTTTGCAAGAAAATGTCATTTATAAGTTTCAGATTCAATGACATTTAAATCATCAAAGGAGCAGAAAGGCAGGCAACAGTAAAGATTTTTCTTAGGAATCTTCATTAGACTGTCTTAGAACTAGGAAATGGTCTTTCTCTGGAACTGTAATGGGTATGAATCCTAAGAAACTATAATTTGGTCCTCAGAGACAGAAGCTGCTTGAAATTCAAGGTTTGTTGGAGACAGAACAAAACCAATGAACCAAAGTCTGAGGCTTCTGAGTTCTAACACCAGCCTGGCCACTGTCAGAACATGACAGATCTGTTTCCTTTCTTGCTTTATAAGAAGATTAAATACAGACTCTAGCACATATTCTGTTTTTATTCTGCTGATGTCTCCTGCCCAGCCCTTCTCCTTTCTCACATTACAGGATTTCTCACAGCCCTAAAGCACTACTAAGAGTCTGTAGAACTCTAGATAATGCTAAAGAGTCTGCTGGCTCCCACTCGGCCCCTGAGTCAATCTCATCCTTTTGCTTATTCTGAGCCTTTGTGATATTCCAGGCTGTACAGTAAGAGAAACTCAGCAGTCAGGAGAGAGGGATATGGCATTTGCCTTGAGTGCAGTCAACCTGGTCAATCCCTGGCCCTCCATATGGTCCTCTGAACCCCACCAGGAGTGCTCAATGAGTGGAATGCCAATAGGAAGCTCTATGCACCAATGGTTATGGCTCAAATAGCAAAAAAGAAAAAGAAAAAAAGGAAAGTTGATGTTTAGAAAATCCTGGGAGCCAAAATCCTGCAAAAAGCTATTTATTCTCACCTTTTCAATACGCTCTCTTCCATTCTGCCCCCAAACCAATCTGGCCTTTCTCCAAACCCAATCCCCAAATCACTCCTCAGCCTTCACTGTCTCCCCAACTCTTGAAACAAAAAGTCTCTCCTCTAGGAAGACAGAAGAAGCCCCAGCTGGTTCCAGCTGCTAATGACCACCATGGACTCCTCCGTTATGAGTGATGGGTCTGGTGTCAGCCTTCTGTGAAGTGCCATCTCTCTTCTCTCTGGACAGGACTCTGCCCTTTTCTCTGCTTCTCTTGCTTCTTCTTCCACATCTTCATGGCTTAACATTGGAGCCGTGAGAGTTAAGTTGTCATCAGTTGTCATTTCTTTGCTGTCTGCATCATTTTTCTGACATCACTCCTGTCCCCCTGTGTCTGTTTCCACACCCCTATCTCCAGCCTGCTCTCTGTCTAGTGTCTCCAATGCCTTGCGCCTCTTCGAGATGTCTCTTGGCCATCTGCCTCATGGGCACCAAGATTAAGTTCCAGGGCCAGGAATATATCCTAAAGAGCTAGCTCTCATTCTCTGAACCCCAAGTACCTCATATTCCCCAAGCACTGCTGGGAGTAGCCCTTGGACACAGTCGGGTGTAACCTAAAAACTAAACCCAAGTCCAACGAAACAAAATGAAGGTCTAGCCTGAACCCACATCTTCCTCCTGACTCCATCTTTCTCATCTCACTTGGCTCTGAGTCCAGCTTTCCCATTACTCTGGCTCAAATCTAGGGGTCATCTCTGTTTCCACTGTCTCATGGTCCATATCCAAACTGTTAGGCCTACACTGAAGGTAAACTCAGAATCCTGCTGTCCCTCAGCCACGGCCACCAACTTAGGAGATTCACTCACTTCCCTTCCTGCAAGGCCTTGCAGGTACCCAACTATTCTCCCATCATCTGCCCCATCTGCTTATTTCATCCTGATAGACAATGAGCACAAAAGGGGGTATAGCACTGACAAGGGCATAGAGAACAGTCTTGAAATTCTGCCTCTTGCCAACCTGAATAGGATGCAGTGAATTCCCGCTATTCGGAAGACACTGATGGAAAGGAGTATGACATAGGATGGATGGGCAGGGGGAGCCAGAGTGATAGCACAGCAGGGAGGGCATTTGCCTTGCATGCAGCTGACCTGAGTTTGATCTCCAGCATCCCATATGGTCCCCTGAGCACCACCAGGAGTAATTCCTGAGTGCAGAGCCAGGAGTAACCCCTGTGCATTGCCGGGTGTAACCCAAAAGAGCAGAAAAAAAAAGATAGGATGGGCAGGAGAGACCCCAAGATTGAAACAGAGAGGGAGAAGGTATGAGTTTGAGGGGGAATCCACAGCCACCTCACTGTTGCCCCCACACCATGCTCTGAGCCCACAAGTGGGGTCAGAGTCCTGGGTCTGGGAAAGCCAGAATCTCGGAGCTGTAGTGAACGATCAGAATTTCAGAATTCACATTCCTCCCAGACCTCACACCTGAACTGTGGTTAGCGAGCTGGAAGCCGACCTCTCCCCCCTCCCAGAATCTGCTTTCTGTTTCCATGGTGATGGTTTAAACTTTTCATCCTTCCTCCGGTCCTTGAGGGAGAGCTCTGGTCTCTGGTTTCCATGACAACCCTTTAAACATGTATCTCTGGCTCTGTGGGAAAGGAGCTGCTAGCAACCGTGCAAATGAACAGGCTGTTCTCCTTTTGCTCTAAAAAACAATAATAATAAAGATAAAGTGGCACACCTGCTTAGAAGTTTCGGATCTTCGCTCATAACAAGACAGGTGAAAATGTCAAACTGGTGTTGGAGCAGTGTTGGCACATTGCTTTGACACATCAATTGCTCACCCCAATGCATAGGCGCACTCTGCTGTCTTGGGCAGTTCTGTATGCTCAGCTCTGCACCACCTCTCCCCTCCCTCTGCCTGGCCATGAAGGGAGCTGCACAATCGAGGGCTATTCACCTCCTTGCTGCATACTGAAGGAGGACCTGGCCAAAGTGAGTAGGCAGCCCCCCAACCCATTCCCCCTCTATGACACAATGATGGTGGCTGGTGAACTCCCAACTTAATTCTTAATAAGCTGCCTGGAGGCATCAGGGATAGGCCCAGTAATATGGAAATTACTGATAGATCTTCCAGTCTTTCACAAATGACTCCTCATTCTCTGTCAGAATTCGGGGCATGGAGAATAAATAGGTGACTCAGAGGAGCTCAGGAAAAGCATAAAGGATAAAAAGCTCAGGATAAAAACTCACTGGCCCCCCCCCCCACCACCACAGGCCCCAAACTTCAGGTTCCAAGAGGCAGCAAGAGCTCACGTGGTCACAGATTCATCATACCTGAATCTGAGAGCCAACATTTCAAGTGCAAGTTTTCAGCGGAAATAGAGAATGAGCACTTTTCCTTGGAAGTCCAGCAGACCCGCATGCCAACAGACCCTGTGTGCAGACAAAGTCCCTCTAGAGCTCAGGGGTCCAACTCTGGAAGGCAAGTGGAAACTCTTCTGAACAACCGCTAAACTTGTAATTTGTCACAACAGACAGATAATGACCCATCAATCAGCGAAGTTGCCAATGATGAAAGAATAACTTCTTATTTAGGAGGGAGTGGAGGAAGGGAATGCTGAAGAGCCAACGTTCTTATTTTTTTTTGCTTTTTAGGTCACACCCAGCAATACTCAGGGGTTACTCTTGGCTCTGCACTCAGGAATTACTCCTGGCAGTGCTTGGGATGCCAGGGATAGAACCCGACTCAGCCACATCATGCAAGGGAAACGGCGCCCTCCCTCTGTAGTATCTCTCTGGCCCCAGAGCCAAAGTTATTCCACCTCCCACCACCCCCCAGATCTCCAGTCACCTAGAGTAGACTGAGGCTGGCAGTCACTGTAGGCCACCAGTGACACCTTCCTTCCTTCCTTCCTTCTTTCCTTCCTTCCTTCCTTCCTTCCTTCCTTCCTTCCTTTTTTTCTTTCCTTCCTTCCTTCCTTCCTTCCTTCCTTCCTTCCTTCCTTCCTTCCTTCCTTCCTTCCTTCCTTCCTTCCTTCCTTCCTTCCTTCCTTCCTTCCCTTCCTTCCTTCCTTCCTTCCTTCCTTCCTTCCTTCCTTCCTTTCTTTTTATAGGATCACGCTCTGCAGGGCTGTAGGACAAGGTGAAGTTGCTCCCTAAGGTGCTCAGCCAGGCAGTGAGTAAAGCCCACAGTTCAGTGCTCAAGTCCAGGAACATATGTCACCAGGGCGTGCAGGGGTCAAATGGTTTTGGAGAGCGAAGTCAGCCTCTCACACAAGCAAGGCCTGAGCTCTGCCCCCTGAGCACATGCCCAGCCTTCACCATTTCCTGTGCCCAGCTTTAAGACTTCTCTAGGAACATATTTTTCATCTCTAGGATGCAGACAAAGATGTCCCTTTCACAGAGTTTCCACAAGGATCAAACAAGATCATGGCTGGAGCACAGTACCCAAAGCTTGGTGTGAATTTCAGAAAAGTTTCTTCCAGAGAGAAATTACCTTCTTCATGGTTCCTCTCTCCCTCCCTCCTGACCCTTCTTGACCCTTTTGTGAGAATTAGCGGAGAAGCCATGATTTTCGTGCACACATTGCTTTCAGTGTTTTGACTCTGGCTTAATAGCTGGTGGTAGGGAATAAGGAAAACACGAGACTGTCTTGGTTTTACTTGTGTGTGTACATGACTATTTTAGGGTGCACTATGGGGACAACATATGCCAAGCAAAAGACAAAAGACATCAAGGATGTTGGGGAAAACGTCAAAGCAAGAAGAGCCCAGACATTCCTTGGTGCACCCCAAAGGCGAGCAGATGGTGATCAAACAGTGTTTCGCGTCTACAAAGGAGTCAAAGCATTTTCCTTCTGTGAAAGAAAGAACCTGCTGCTGACAGGTGGGCTGGATCGGATCATTCGCGTCTGGAACCCTTATCTGCCTGGGTAAGCTTTTCTTCTCCCTCCGATTGACTGTGCCAGTGATAATAGGATCCAGGGAAGGACAGACATGAAAGCAAAACTGGAGATCTCCAGTACCCTTAAAAAGCAGTGTGGTAGATCCCCGGTGCCCTTTCTGAACAGTGTGGGAGATCCCTGGTGCTGCGGGAGATCCCTGGTGCCCTTTCAGAGCAGTGTGGGAGATCCCTAGTGCCCTTCCTGAACAGTGTGGAAGATCCCCGGTGCCCTTTCAGAGAAGTGTGGGGGATCCCCGGTACCCTTTCAGAAC
Organism: Cryptotis parvus; assembly: GCA_021461705.1. Taxonomy (NCBI): domain Eukaryota; kingdom Metazoa; phylum Chordata; class Mammalia; order Eulipotyphla; family Soricidae; genus Cryptotis; species Cryptotis parvus. The sequence goes on along the minus strand of JAJIBD010007688.1, from coordinate 2,410 downwards.
AGTGTGGGAGATCTCCGGTGCCCTTTCAGAGCAGTGTGGGAGTTTCCCGGTGCCCTTCCAGAGCAGTGTGTGAGATCCCCAGTACCCTTTCAGAACAGTGTGGGAGATCCTTGGTGCCCTTTCAGAGCAGTGTGGGAGATCCCCGGTGCCCTTTCAGAACAGTGTGGGAGATCTCCGGTGCCCTTTCTGAACAGTGTGGGAGATCCCCGGTGCCCTTTCAGAGCAGTGTGGGAGATCTCCGGTGCCCTTTCAGAGCAGTGTGGGAGATCCCCAGTGCCCTTTCTGAACAGTGTGGAAGATCCCCGGTGCCCTTTCAGAGAAGTGTGGGGGATCCCGGTACCCTTTCAGAACAGTGTGGGAGATCTCCGGTGCCCTTTCAGAGCAGTGTGGGAGTTTCCCGGTGCCCTTCCAGAGCAGTGTGTGAGATCCCCAGTACCCTTTCAGAACAGTGTGGGAGATCCTTGGTGCCCTTTCAGAGCAGTGTGGGAGATCCCGGTGCCCTTTCAGAACAGTGTGGGAGATCTCCGGTGCCCTTTCTGAACAGTGTGGGAGATCCCCGGTGCCCTTTCAGAGCAGTGTGGGAGATCTCCGGTGCCCTTTCAGAGCAGTGTGGGAGATCCCCGGTGCCCTTTCAGAACAGTGTGGGAGATCTCCGGTGCCCTTTCAGAGCAGTGTGGGAGATCCCAGTACCCTTTCAGAGCAGTGTGGGAGATCCCCAGTACCCTTTCAGAGCAGTGTGGGAGATCCCCGGTGCCCTTTCAGAGCAGTGTGGGAGATCCCAGTACCCTTTCAGAGCAGTGTGGGAGATCCTTGGTGCCCTTTCAGAGCAGTGTGTGAGATCCCCGGTACCCTTTCAGAGCAGTGTGGGAGATCTCCGGTGCCCTTTCTGAACAGTGTGGGAGCCCACTGTCTGAAACTGACTTCTCTTACACACAACCTGTGAAATTTCTGTGTGACCATTCAATTTGGAGAGGTGAACAACTCACTTCTAACTCACACACCTTGCAGGAGAAGAAGAGTTTGTGGCACTGTCCTCCTTCCTGCATCCCATACCCCGCCCCACCAGGCATGATTTCCTTTTGTCCAATCACTGACTTTTCTACAAGGGCCCATGACTAGTTGCAGAGAGCAACCACAGAGGGTCTGTGGCATAATCAATGTGTTTTCCATGTGTCTTACTCAGGATTAAGTTTACAATCACTTCTCCAGGAAATTGCCCAGCCCCACCAGCATTAATGATTCTATCTCCTCAAAGACACAGTAGATGTAAGAAAGCAGGGCTTGTGCTCCAAAGCCTACAGTTGGGACCCAGGGAGACAAAGAGTTGTTGAAGACACTTGACCACTGCATCCTTTACCATATATGCTCTGTGCTGCAGAGAATCAGGCCAGAATGTGACTGTCTCTGTGTGTCTGTATGTGTCTGTGTGTGACTGTCTGTGTGTCTGTCTGTCTGTTTGTCTGCGTGTCTGTGTGTGTCTGTGTGTGTGTGCACACCCTCCAAGGCACAAATTTTTTTTTTTTTACTTTAAGACTTTTTTTTATTTTATTTTTTTTCAGGCACTGGTAGAACTTTATTTATTTTTTTTTTTACAATTAAAAAGTTCATGTTTGGGTTTTGGTCATACAGTGTTTCAGCACCCATCCCTCCACCAGTGCCCATCTCCATACAAATAAAAAGATATACAATTAAAAAGTTCATGTTTGGGTTTTGGTCATACAGTGTTTCAGCACCCGTCCCTCCACCAGTGCCCATCTCCCACCACCAACGTCCCCGTTCCCTCCCCCCTTCCCCAGCCCTGCTCCATGGCAGGTTCTTTCCCTTTCTCTCTCTTTCTCTTTTCCTTCCCTTCCAGACTATGGATTACAGAACAAACATTAAAAGGTTGTCATGTGAATCCTTTTGCAAGGCACAAATTTAAGGTCACTTTCTCCATCACCAAAATGACATTCTATTGAGCACCTAGCTTGTGCCATGCAGTACACATAGATTATCCCTGCAAATAAAGATATTGAAGCTTAGAAGAGTTGGGTCTGAGGGGGAAGCAGTGGCAGGCCTATGCCTGTTCAACTGAGATGTGGAAGACAGTCACAGAGAGGTGGGGAGTTGCTTTCTCAGGTGCTGACACTGGGGAAGATAGCAGCAAGTTAGTTGGGGAGTATTGAGCCTGGGGCGGGACAGAAGGGGACTTGGCAGGTGACCCCATCAGGAGCAACAGGCTCAGCAGAGGCGGGCAGGCATGGGGGTTCTGACCACCGGCCAGCCATTTGTCTCCTGCCTGAGCACACTGGCTTGCTTCCTGGTGTTTGTCCAGAGACAAAGGGCCGTGTGCTCTCTCTGCCAGCCACAGTCTTTTTTTTTCTTCTTTCTGTTTTTGAGTCACACCCAGCAATGTTCAGGGAGTTACTCC